>JAVJIF010016426.1:0-123525 GCA_038442645.1 Agave tequilana
ACTATGCTTTCGCCTCTGATTCTTACCTGTACTGAAGCTTAGCGTATATCTGAGGGTATTTCCGACCTGCGTATATACGTCACAGTGACGTCTCCGCACCCGCGAGATCAGGGCGTTACAGGAATAGTCAGCAAGAATCAGGGGCTAGAGTTAGACCAAACTCTTGCTCACTCGTTGCCAAACAGAACTCAGGTTGTGTGATCTTTTCTTATAAAATCGAGTTGAAATTCGATCTGAACAAAAATATTAAGATGCTTTTTAGAGGTGTAGAGTAATAGAGAAAGGGATATCTCAAGAAATCAGACACGGAGTAACTGACCAAGCAGGAACGATCACATATGAAAGCTTATGCGGGAAGGATTTGGACTCCCCTCTATCCTGAAAGCTTTGTTTTCATTTTATGAGAAAGATTTCGATCAGCGAGTCAACGAATTTAGTCAAATCAAGTAATGTGAGATTTCTCCTGTAACTCCTTCTTATATTTTGTTCGTCTTTTTGTCCTCCAAAAAAGAGTAGAACTGAGAGACCCTCCCCCCATTTCCCACTCCTTCTTCCTCTCCTCTCCCCCCTCCTCTACGCCGCCCGTGCCACCGCAAGGGATAATTAGTTATTTATTAGTTTATTTATTTATTTATGAAATGGAGAATCACTTTATTATATTTGGATTTATTCTTTTAACAGTTTATAAATCTTTGAGACCTTTCACTGACTAAATCTTGGCGTAGCGTGATCTGGCTCATCTGGGTACTGTCTCTATCTTTTTTTTATCATCATTAATTAATTAATATTTGCAATAATTCCTTTTTCTTTTCCTCTCTTCGAAGTTTAGAATCCTGCTCCTTTGGGTTTTGACCATCTCCAATTACTCTAGGTATCTATACAAATACTCCCAAACACAGACACACACACAAGCACGCACACAGACACACACAGTTTTCCTATATATTTTCAACAATAAATTTATTGGACATGGATCTGTTTTATTAGGATCAGTTGTTATTGCGATTACTACAAGGTAGCTTCAGCTTCTATTGTTTTGTTGTATACTAGTCTACGGACTAATATACTATAATCTAAATTTTAAGAGGAGAGCAACTCTTTTTTTTTTCTTACTTGCTTGCTTTTTTGCTTGATACAAAAAACAAAGAGGTACATGGTCTTTTATAGGCTTCAAAACTTAGAAGAATAGCAACCTCCAAATTCAAGAATAGCAACTTCCAAATTCAAAAATAGCAACCTCCAAATTCAAGAATATTAACTTCCAAATTCAAGAATAGCAACCTCTAAATTGATGATGACTCACTTGATGATGACTCCTAATTGATGATGACTAAATGATAATGATGACTCTTCAATCTTTCTAATTAAAGA
This sequence comes from Agave tequilana, assembly GCA_038442645.1. NCBI lineage: Eukaryota > Viridiplantae > Streptophyta > Magnoliopsida > Asparagales > Asparagaceae > Agave > Agave tequilana. The sequence goes on from JAVJIF010016426.1 coordinate 1,372, forward strand.
TGATGACTCATCATTTCCAAAAAGACATTTTTATTTGATATTCCAACACACCCCCTCAAATCAAAATGTTTTTCATACCGAGCATTTCTTTTAGCCTTCTGAAAGGTTCAATAGGCAATAGCTTGGTGAAAATATCTGCTACTTGCTCCATGGTATGACAATACTCCAGCTTTACAGTTTTCTGCTTTACATGCCTCTGAGAGAATGAAACCGTGTATCTATATTTTTGCTCCTCCCATGATGTACTGGGTTCTTTGCAAGTTGGATGGCTGATTTGTTGTCCACAAATATTACAGTCGCTTCTTCTTGTGGATGATCCAATTCCTTTAAAATGTTCCGCAACCAAATAGCTTCACATACAGTAGATGAAGCTGCAACATACTCTGCTTCGCATAAATAAGGCCACAACTCCTTGCTTCTTTGAGGTCCATGAAAATGCAGTTGACCCAAGATAAAAGACATAGCCAGTGGTGCTTTTTCTCTCATGTTGGTCACCCCCCAGTCGCTATCTGAATAGCCTACTAACTCTGCATTTTCACCATAAGTATAAAATAGACCAAGGTTGAGTGTGCCTTTGATATACCTTAGAATTCTCTTTGCAGCTAGCCATGAGACTCCTTCGGTGTCTCCGTATAGCGACTCACAAGTCTGACTCCGTAAACAATATCAGGCCTTGTGATCGTTAAGTACCTCAGGCTACCGACGAGACTTTTGAAAAAAGTTGAGTCTACAAAATCTCCAATTCCTTCTCTTGATAGCTTCGTTCCTGTGGCTATTTGGGTGTTTACTGGTTGCAGTTACTCATCTTAAATTTCTCCAAGATCTCCTTCATGTACTTCTTTTGAGATATAAATATCCCATCTTGTTGTTGCTTCACTTCGATACCAAGAAAGTAGGACATCAATCCATTGTCCGTCATCTCAAATTCATTGAACATTGCCTCCTTGAATTCAGCAAGCATCTCATCGCAACTTCCTGTGTATAACAAGTCATCAACATAAAGACAAATTATTAGAAATTCACCTTGATGGTTCCTCTTCATGTAGATGGCATGCTCATAAGGACATTTGGTGAGCCGTTTTGATGAAGATAACCATCAATTCGGGCATTCCATGCCCTTGGTGCCTGCTTTAAGCCGTACAAGGCTTTCTTTAGGTGATATACTTTGTCTCTTGCCTTTTTCCAGAAAACCTTCTGTTGTTGTACATACACCTCTTCTTCAAGAATACCATTGAGAAATGCTGACTTGACATCTAGATGATATAACTTCCACCTGTGATGAGCTGCAAGTGAAATTAATAATCTCACCGAATCTAATCGAGCAACTGGTGCAAAGACTTCTTCATAGTCGATGCTGTATTTTTGTTTGTAGCCTTCGCCACAAGCCTCACCTTGTACCGATCAACGTCACCATCTGCTGTGCGTTTGATCTTGTACACCCATTTGACACCTATCGCCTTGTGATTTTGTGGAAGTGTTGTCAACTCCCATGTGTCGTTCTTCTGGATGGCATGCATCTCCTCCTTCATTGCTGATCGCCAACATTCTTCTTCCTTAGCCTCTTGAAAAGTGAGAGGCTCATGATCGGCATATAAACAAAAGAGATTAGTTTCTCCATCTTCTTCTATTTGCTCATAGATCTCCCTGAGGCTTCTCATTTTGATTGGACCTCGTTGCACGGAGGATTCGCTGCTACTACCTCCCCAGAAGATGGAGACCCTCTTGCAGGAGACGGTGTAGCATGTTGAGGAGATGGTGGTGTAGTTGGTGGTGGATCCTCTTGTAGGGGCTCGTCAGGTTCATTCACCATGGGTTGCTCTTTGACAGTCTCTTTATTGCTCCAACTCCATGCTTCAGCTTCATTGAAGACAACATCTCTACTAACCACTAGTTTCTTAGTTAGTGGATTGTAAAGCTTGTATGCCTTCGACTCCTCGCTATATCCGATGAAAATGTTTTTTCACCATGATTGTCAAGCTTCTTCCTTTTGACTTCAGGTACTTGAGCATATGCAACACACCCAAAAATTCGTAGGTGTGCGACTTAGGCGTATAGCCGCTCCATGCTTCTTGAGGCATCTTGCCCTTCACTTGCTTCGTCGGGCACTGGTTGAGCAAGTAGGTTGAACATGCCACAGCTTCCGCCCAAAACTGCTTCGGCAATCCTTTTTCTTTAAGCATGGTTCTTGTCATGTCAAGAATAGTGCGGTTCTTTCTTTCTGCTGATGCCATTTTGCTGTGGTGTATAGGCAGTAGTAAACTGCCTCTTTATGCCTTGCTCCCTGCAATATTCTTGAAATAATTTGAGGTGTACTCACCACCTCGATCAGATCGGAGAGTTTTTAGCTTATAGCCACTCTCTACTTCAACAAGAGCTTTAAAATTCTTAAAGGTAGTAAAGCAGCAGATTTTTCTTTAAGAATGTATACCCACAATTTTCTACTGAAATCATCAATGAAAGTAATAAAATATCTATACCTCCTAAAGAGACGGGATCTAGCGGTCCGCAGATGTCAGTATGAACAAGTTGTAATGGTGCCCTCGCTCTCCACGACTTTCCATTGGGAAAAGGAAGTCGTGTTTGCTTGCCAATTATGCAAACTTCACAAGTATGACTTGGTGGATCGATTGTTGATAAACCTCGTACCATGCCGGCTGTAGATAGTACTTCAGGCCGCTGATTTAGATGACCGCAGCGAAGATGCCACCTCCATAACTCATTCTCTATGAGTCCTTAAAAATACTTCTCAACTTTTGTGTTTAGATGCAAGGGAAACATGCGGTTCCTTGTCATCTTAATACAAGCTATAAGACCTCCTTTTGCATTTTTCAACCAAAGGTGGTTGTTTCTCCATAATATACTTTATATCCTTTTTCGAGTAATTGACCGACGCTGAGAATATTACTTTTCATGTTAGGAATATAATAAACATCGGAAATATACTCGGGCTTACCATCCTTTTGATAGATTTTGATCTTCCCTCTGCCGTCAACGGAGAGTTTTGAAGAATCTCCCAAGCTCACACTTCCATGAACTCCGTCTGCGAGTTCCATGAATAGTTCTTTCTTCCCGCGCATGTGGTTGCTAGCACCCGAGTCAAGGTACCACACATCATTCTGCACACTTGAATCATCATGAGTAAGAAGAAGAGTAGAATTCTTACCCATGTCATTTGTTGCTTCAGCAAGAATGGTAAGATCTTCAGTTCTGTGCCAGCAATCTGAGGCATAGTGTCCAAATTTTTGACAGTTGTAGCATTGGACGTTCTGTTGTTTCCACGTCCAGATGTAAATCTTCCCCGATCGCTTCGTCCTCGACCTCTGAAGCTTTGGAACTCCACTTGATTTTGAGTGGTTCGTTGTTGGGGACCACGTCCCCTGCTCTGCCACGACCACGACCTCTACTATGTGAGCCACGATCATTTAGAGTCAGCTTTGACTCTAATGCTTGTTCCAAGGCTATGGAACCAGTCTTCTTTTGCATGCGTTGCTCATGAACTTGGAGAGATCCCAAAAGCTCCTCTATTGAGATCTCCTCTAAATTCTTGGACTCCTCAATTGCCACCACCACGTGCTCGAACTTTGATGTGAGAGATCGCAGCAATTTTCTCCATCACTCGGATGTCCTCCATCTTCTCTCTATTTCTCCTCATTTTATTCACAATTAGAAGTAATCGTGAATAATAATCGGAGATTTTTTCTTCATCTTTCATTTGAGTGGCTTCAAATCGCCCCTCAAAATTTGAAGACGAATTCGCTTCACCCGCTCGACTCCTTTGTAGATGGTAGCAAGGATTTCCCATGCTTCCTTGCTCGTCGTTGCTTCGGCAACTCTCTCGAAGGTAGACTCGTCCAACCCTTGATAGAGTAGAAAACGAGCCTTGCTATCCTTCTTTTTTTGCTCTTTAAGAGCCTTCTTCTCTTCGCGGTGTAGGCGGCTTCTACCTCCGGTGTGGGTTCCTTAAACCCATCAACGATCAGCTCCCATAACTCTTGAGAACCAATTAGAGCTTTCATCTGAATCGACCAACTCTCATATTATCTTTCAATAACTTGGGCACTTGTGGATTGATGAGATTGTTGGGGGAGGCCATGAGGAGAAGAGGAAAAAATTGAACTGGCTCTGATACCAATTGTTGTATACTAGTCTACGGACTAATATACTATAATCTAAAATTTTTAAGAGGAGAGCAACTCTTTTTTTTTTCTTGCCTACTTGCTTTTTGCTTGATACAAAAACAAAGAGGTACATGGCCTTTTATAGGCTTCAAAACTTACAAGAATAGCAACCTCCAAATTCAAGAATAGCAACTTTCAAATTCAAGAATAGCAACCTCCAAATTGATGATGACTCACTTGATGATGACTCCTAATTGATGATGACTAAATTGATAATGATGACTCTTCAATCTTTCTAATTAAAGATGATGACTCATCATCTTCCAAAAAAGACATTTTATTTGATATTCCAATATGTTTGTCAGCTTCTATTTGTTTGTTTTGGTGTTGTTTGCTCTGTGTTTGTGAGATTTAATTGTAATTTATCGTTTGTCTAATGGGGATTGATGGGGGTTAATATTTTGAAATTGGGTTTTGTTGATTTTTTTCTGAAGGTAGCTAGAATTTGCAAGCCATGGTGAAGGACACAGAGTACTACGATACCTGGGTGTTAGTGTTGATGTTTCTGCCGCAGAGATAAAGAAGGCCTACTACATTAAGGTGGACAAGTTGCTCTGTGTTCTCTATTGATAATGTTTAATTGGAATTTGCTTTTCTTTTCATACATGAATTTATATCATAATGTTGATTAAGTAGGCGTGTACTCTGAATAAGAGAGAATACTTGACAAATGATGGATTATTTGCTATTTCTGTTACTGAATTATCATTTTGCAATGGGATCTGTCTCGAAAGTTAAGTTCTTAATTGATTTGGGATTATTTATTTGGGAATTATTACCATTGAAATGGAACTTAGCTTACAATTTACCTTGTACTAAGATGTTATTTATAGATTAATCAGAACTGCCAACTCCTGAATTGATAATCATCTGTGGAGAGTGTGATGAAAGACTCAAGTTTATATTCTGTCAGCACAATAATTATCAAGTATCTCTCTGGTAATGTTATATACAACCAGGACACGGATCACCGTGGACATTGAAATAAAATAATATTATACAAAAATAGAATTAGGATAAGTCATGATATAACCTCAAGGTTCATAACAACAAATTGTATGACTATATTTTTAATTAAACTCTAAACCCCCAATCATATAAACTATGAAAACTAAACACCGTCCAGGCTGAATCCAATTGTCTTAAGGCTGGTTCAAGAGTGATCATATCCTAACGTGTCGGATACATATCCACCAAATATCTTGCTTGTATCGTGCAAATACGTGTCAGACATGGATATGACGGCCTCTGGCTTATGTTGATGCGAACATAGATCAAATGTTACAGTACGGTTTTACATTTTTGTTAATTGAAATTAGCATTATATCTAATGTAGGGTTTCTTGAAAACATGTTGATTGATATAGTTTCACCGAACTAAATGTCATCACTAACTTTCCATTATTAAGTTGGTTTCCTCTTGAACTTTGATTAAAAATTAAAAATGTCCAAATTAAAAATGTCCAAGACATTAGCACAATACTATCAAATTGAGTGTCATTCTTGCTTAGTTTTCTCCCAAGCATGTGGCCCCTTGTTCCATGTTTCTTTGTTATATTTCAGAACGTCCTTCACAACTGCTTCTTTATTAGTGGTTTTCTAGTGCAAGAGCCATAAGATATACATGCAAATATATGTACTTTCTATGAGCTTCACATTCATGTTTTCACAACTAATTTCATGTTCATTACTGATATTCAACTGCTTCACTTTCTTGAACCTGTTGAATGATATTATGGATACATGCATCAAGAGCTTTATATTCATGTTTTTGCGACTAATTTCATGTTCATTACTGACACTAGACTGCTACACTTCCTTAATGTGTTATTCAACTTTTAATGACTATTGCTTCCTAAGTTTTATTCATGAGTTTATTGCGTGCTCAGCACTCTCTTGCAACTGTTACCTTCTTTACTTTAAGAACTTAACATGCTATTTTAGATGTTCACCTACTATTATCTCTGGATTAGTTATAATATAATCTTTAATCTTCACATCTTTATGTATTTTAAATTCATTACTTTAATTTACAAAATAAAGAATTTTACTGCTCAATTGGATAATCTCATTCCTTTTTTTAATCTCAGTATTTATTTATTTATTTATGACACATATTTGTGGGAAGGCCGGTGCACCCAGATAAAAATCCTGGAGATCCAGCAGCTGCTCATAAATTTCAGGTGTGCAACATGGGATAAACTTTAACATTGCGAAATACCTGAATGACTATGCCCTCTTTTTCTGAATTGTATATTAAAATTTTGCATGTGTTGTGCGTTTAGTTTTCTTGATGAACATTATTAGCCAATAAACTTTTGGGTAAAGTGATTTGCTGACAGCAAGTTTACTTACAGCACGTGGTTACATGATTTTCCTTATCTATTGATTTTGTAGGGAAGATTGTTAATGGATCACAAAACAACAAATATGATGCTTTTAGCAAACTACACAATGCCTTCTCTTTGCTGAATGCCATTTCCTTAGGGAAACAATCAAGTTTTGCTTTTGAAATTTGAATAACAAGTGTTAAAGTTGGTGTTACACACATTGTTGGCCCACTACCTAATTATATAGTTTCTTTTGGATTTGTTGGTTTAAACGGGTCGAACTCTACTCATTTCACGGACCAGGTTGCGCATACACCCAAACCACTAGCCGCGGAGGTGATGCATGCCGGTTTGGTGTAGGGCCGGCCGGGTAAGGGTTGCAGTTAGGGTTCGTTTAGAGGGGATTCTTTCTTGCTTTTATATAAGCGTATATAGAGAGGTCCCTCTGCATATAAACAAAGCAATCCACCAAAGAGACTATTGCTAGCCATTGTCTCCTCAATTTTTGACTCATAAGATGATGTCAAATAAATCAATATATAATGGATGAATTATATCATTCTTAATAATACATGAAAAATTAATGAGAAATAGAAATATCAATAAAGAGAAAGATGAAACACAATATAAACTACAAGTCATTAATTCACCATTTATGGTTACTCTGACAATAGTACTAGTGCTCTCAACAATATCCTTCTTCTCCTATCAGGTTCTTTCATAACAATGCTTCAAATTCAAAAATATTCATAGTTATGAGATCTCAAAAATCTCTCTCGTCTCAAAACAAGATATAAAAGCTCAATCCTTGGTATCACCTGAAATCCCTTCAAAAGCAAATTCAAATATTACTAGCATTTGCACACATTCCCTAGTCTTTAATAAATCAATTCTTTAAAAAAATAGTTTATAATTTAAAATAGAAATAAAATTGAATAAATTCACTTCTAAATATCTCTTAAAATCCCTTTATTCATAATGTTATCAAAAGTAAAAGTAAAGCTTCAACAATATCTAATGTTCGATCTACGTCATCATCTCCACTTTGGTTAACCTAATATCAAAATTTAGGTACTAATCTCAAAAGTAAAGCACAGAACTTCAATAATCTCTGATGTTAATCTCCCCTTTAGTTAACCAAATCTCAAATTTTAGTTAACCTAATCTAAAAATAGAAATAAAATTAAATAAATTGACTACTAAATATCTCTTAAAATCCCTTTATTTCATAAAGTTATCATAAATAAAAGTAGAGCTTCAACAATTTCTAATGTTTATGTCCCCTTTAGTTAACCTAATCTCAAATTTTATAAACTACAACAAATTCTTCTAAGAAGAATAACAAAGAAATCAGAAAAAAATCTGTAATGCAGATCCTTATCTTAATCTAGATCTTTGAAGATCATCTTCTTACGTTGATCCACTTTCTTTTCTTTTTCTTTTTTTTCTTCTCTTTTTTCTCTCAGTCATCAACCTCCGTCCTTTTGCATCTCTTTCTTCATTTTTGCTCTATCGGAAAGATGAGATGCCATCTTGTTATGTATCATATATAACTTTCTTTCAAGTTTTAGTTGGATCTATTTTTAATTGGAGCTTATTTGTAAACACCACCCTCCTTTAATAGCAAATTGCTTATTAGTCCTAAATGTGTCAACATTACAAATACACCTTTAGTTTAGATAACCTTATACAAATAAGTCCAAACTCTCCATAATTCTTTTTTAAAATAAAATGGTTAATTATTAGTTGTTAAAAATTGGGTTTTACTCAATGTCCCAAAGTTATATTCAAATGGATAATAAGTCTGTCAAAATTTTAAAAAAGAGATTTTTGTATTATTATTGATGTTGGCAATACACTAAATAAATAAGTATTATAGTTACATGACATGAAAACCTCTAATCAAAACCGACCGAAGGGAGGTTTTCTCCCGTGACTCATATAAAAACTTTGTCCGTCTGTCCGTCCGTTTTCATCCGCGTGAGAGAGAGGAGCATTGACCCCTCCTCCTTTCTCTCTCAGCTCCTCCCTCCTTTTTCTCTCTTCTCCTCTTGACCGATCGATCGGTTTTCCACCGACAACGATAATATACTAGTTATAATACAATCACTTCTCATAATATAAATAGGACTTCTAATAATATATAGAAATATGACTCCTAATATTGTAACTACAATGACTCTTAATAGGTAACTATAATAATTAGAGACTTTAACACTCTCCCCCAAGCTGAGTATAGATGTCAATGATGCCCAGCTTGTTACAAATAATAAAACATATTCTAAATAAACTTTTCATGTTGCTGATTCGATGCCACACTGCTGATTTCACGTTAAAGCATTGATCAAGACATTACTGATTCAACATTGTTGAAGCATTGATGTCGATGTTAAAATTTTCAATTAAAACGCGAGGACCGCTTGATGTTTGGATATAATTAGGATTTTAGATTTTCCCAAACTCAGTACTCAGTAAAAGATGAGATTTTGAGATATTTCTCAAACTAAATAGACTAAATACCAAGAAACACACGTACAGACTTTGCCACATGCAATTAATTTTTTCCTTCAGTTTGCCAGTAGAAATCAACGTAGATGGTGTAATACGAGCAGTAGATAGTTACAATTGACTCAGCAGAGATGATAGGAAGCAGCAGAAGCCTTAACAATAAATGATAGAAATCATAGACGTTGATATTGCTATGGAGATGATTGAAGACGATCATAGGCAATATTGAGACAATAGGAAGCAACAAGGAGTACTGACGAGTACTATAGGTGATCGAAAATAGAAAAACTCAGTTGACAAGAGCAGCAGAGGACTTTGGATGGTGTAAAAATTGATGTCTGCTAGGGTTTTTGATGATCGTGACGGGTTGAAAATCAGTTAGCAAGGAGATGATGGAGAGAGATGCTTTCATTTGAGGTTTTTTTTATGAACAATGCCTCATATTCTTCATGACACTGTTCACGATGAACAATACCCATATGAACAATATTATTATTTTTATTTTTTTTAGGCGAAGGAAAGAAAAACTAGTATTGAGGTTTTTGAAAAAGAGGCTAGGGTTAAGATTTTTGTTTTGACTATTAATGTTTTTAATTATTATAGTTACATGTTAGGAGTCTTGTTGTATTTATCATATTAAGAGTCATGTTTCTATATGTTATTACGAGTCTTACTCATATTATGAGAAGTAATTGTATTCGGATTAGAGGTTTCTTTATCATGTAACTGCGATGCCTATATATTTATGGCATTGCTCACATCAATAATAATACAAAATCTCTTCTTCTAAAATTCTGCTATGGTATGAGAGCCATAAGGTTCTTGATTCTTCACAATCTTCGTCGTCATCGTTGTTGGCTATTCTGCTTAACAGGAATCAATCTGACAACTAATCAAGATCACTGAGATATCAATAATCTAATTAGCCAGGTCGGCAAATATCAGGTGGGAGGTTTTCCGTTCAATAGAACGTTCCTTAATTTAAGAACCACCTTTCAATTTCCTTCCTTGGTTAAACACCAATTAGACTGAATCTAAATCAGTCTCGATATACTGTAAAGTATATCCCCTGTATAAAGGACTTAGTCCACTTATACAGTATTTTGGAGTGAGGTACGCTTAGAGCGAATCTCCTTAAGACAATTACGTCCCCCGCACCGGTGCTAACGGGATAATGGACGCTAGTCTCCCAAGATACAACACTCCTTCACGGTATTTGGATAGCACTACCAAATCACCGTACGGTCGAACCGTAGTCAACCAGTACCTTCACAGGATCGTTGAAGCAGCGGGACAAGGACAAATTTCGAATGAATATTTGCCTTTACTTTGGAGTAGCACCCACTGTTGAGGACGAAGGAAGGTAGAAGAATATTCTTCTTCAGAAGTACCAGATTCAGACAACAATTCTATAAAAGAATCTGTTGAATTTTCTAATTCCTCTTTCAGAACGAATTTTTGCAGAATCTTCTTTGAAAGTCGCTTCGAAAACCGAGTTACGGATTTTTAACTTCTCGCTGGAAGTCGCTTGGCTTCAGAACTCCACTGTCAGAATGCAGACTTAGAACTCTGAGAGAGAGAGACTATTTTTTGGAGTTGGTGTTTATTTTGAGAAAGGCAAATCGGAGCGCTATTTATAGCGCTCCGGGAGGGGCTTTCTCGTCCGCCAGAATTCAACAGTTGCGACGGTTCGGACAGAACCGTCGCAACCGTTCGGTCCAACCGCCAACCGCCCAACTGTAGACATCCGTTGGTGGGCGGACGGTTTGGGTAGCGGAGCGGATCTGGTCCGGTTCGGGTAGCGGAGCAACCCATACCCGCGAGACCGGATTCAAAAAGAACCAGGCCGGGTAGGGAACCCAAACCCGAACCCAGACCCAGACCCAGAACCCGGACCCGGGCCCGAGCCCGGCCCTGCACCGGCGCCGGCGCCGGTCGGCCGCCGCCAGCGGCGGCGCGCGCGCGCGCACACATGTGCGGGCGGGCATAGATCCCTCCCAATCGCGCGCGAAAACTCCAAGTACCCAAAGGGCACGCCCTCTATTCTCAATTTTCTCTATTTATACACCACAAACTTCCATCTCATGGTAAATGTGGGACTAAATGCTTTTAGCTACCTTTAGTCCCGTTTTGGCTTTGAATTAGGCAATCTTTAGACTTGAATATCTCATTCATTCGAAGTCGGAATTGAACATGTGAATATACCACGTTCATCCCCAATGGAAGGAGAACACACTCCAACCATCATCCAATTGATTCGATCAACGGATCTCGCCATAATTCAACTCGAAGATTCATACTTATATTCTTCAATTCCAACAATCCCCCACAATGAATGGAGATTCAAGGAAATGACACACAAAGAGACTGGCTCTATTGTGAAAGGTACTTGAGAAAAGAAACTGCATAAGGATAGGTGAACTAGGTCTTGAACCTTCCATAGCGAAAGTTTTATCGGACATACTGGCTAATCAGTGAACTAGGTCTTGAACTGTTAGCCGTTACTATAAGCCAAGTCAACAAGCTTCACACAGTGACTTTCTAAATTAACTTTGGTTCTCGGTTGTGTCCGTTTTGGCCCTGGACATTCTTGGTTTCAGAGAGTATCTTTAGGGAATAACAGCCTCCATAGAAATTCCCAAAGAGCCGACCCAACTCTATACTCACATAGGTGATGGACCTATTAAGAGTAGTCTACTCTACTCCACTTGTTTAGTAACAAGATATAGGCATCATTAAAAGCGTTAAGCTTATCCTTAATCCACTTGTAGAAAAGCACTTATGTGCACCTTAGGAATGGATTGGAGTCAAACTCCCAATGCTTACTTGCTGAGTCAATCATAACTAGTTTTTCCTCTTGAACTTAGTCCGTGGGATCTCCAGTCGCTAAGTGAGGTTTCCATTAAGCTGACTCGGTAAGGTTAGGCTTTTAGACCCATTCCCCTCGATGCGCAGTTTATACGCTCTCCACTTAAACCTTTAGTAAGCGGATCCGCTAAATTATCCTTTGACGATATAAAGTCAATAGAGATAATTCTATTTGAGAGCAACTGCTTCACGGTGTTATGTCTACGACGAATATGTCTAGACTTACCGTTGTATATAACATTTTGTGCCCTAGATATAGCTGCTTGATTATCGCAGTGTATACATATAGCGGGTACTGGCTTTTGCCATAATGGTATTTCTTCTAAGAATTGTCGAAGCCATTCTGCTTCTTCTCCAGCCTTATCTAAGGCTATGAATTCCGATTCCATAGTAGAACGGGCAATACATGTTTGCTTAGAAGACTTCCATGATACCGCTGCTCCTGCTAGAGTAAATACGTATCCGCTAGTTGATTTTGATTCCTCAGAATCTGCAATCCAATTAGCATCACTGTATCCTTCTAGTACAGGTGGATACTGTCTATATCTCAAGGCATATTCCTTGGTATGTGATACGTAACCCAATACTCGTAGTAGAGCGGTCCAATGTAGATCACTAGGATTGTTAGTGTATCTACTTAACTTGCTTACGGCGTAAGCAATATCGGGTCTAGTGCAATTCATCAAATACATTAGACTTCTGATAATCTGAGAATACTCCAACTGGCGTATTCCAGTTCTTGTATTCTTATGAAGGTGGACGTGTGTGAGAAAAGGATTTGTATTTTCCTTTATCCCATGATCCTTGAATCTTTCTATCATCTTATCCACATAGTGAGATTGAGATAGACTGATTCCATCTGGTGTTCTGGTGATTTTAATTCCTAAAATTACATCAGCAACCCCCAGATCATTCATATCAAAACTGTTGGATAACATTCGTTTAGTGGACTTAATAATTTCAATATTAATCCCAAGTATCAACATGTCGTCTACATAAAGACAAGCAATGATACATGCATTTCCAACTGTTTTAGTGTACACACGCTTATCGCATTCATTGATAGTGAATCCATCTTTGATCATGACGCTATCAAATTTCTCATGCCATTGTTTTGGAGCCTGCTTTAAACCGTATAAGGATTTCACCAATTTACACACCTTGTGTTCTTGGCCCTTGACTTTAAATCCTTCAGGTTGCTCCATATATATCTCTTCATTTAATTCACCATTTAAGAATGCAGTCTTGACATCCATTTGATGGATATCTAAGTTATGCAATACTGCTATTGCAATCAACATCCGAATGGACGTTATTCTTGTTACTGGTGAATAAGTATCGAAGTAGTCAAGTCCTTCTTTTTGTCGATAACCCTTGGCTACTAATCTATCCTTGTACTTATCGATAGATCCATCGGGTTTTAATTTTCGTTTGAAAATCCACTTACATCCAATTGGTTTACTGCCAGGAGGCAAGTTTACCAATTCCCAAGTATGATTACTTAGTATGGATTTTATTTTGCTATTTATAGCTTCTTTCCACATTTGTGCTTCTGGGGTTGACATAGCCTCTTTAAATGTTTGAGGCTTGCTTTCAATAGCGTATGCTATGAAATCTGGACTAAAAGATTTTGAGATTCTAGATCTCTGACTTCTTCTTGGTTCAGTTTCCGCATTAACAATTGGTTTCTCGGGGCTTTCGTCCTTGAACGCCATCTCGTGTGTTCTTTTCCCAGAAGTCTTATCTGCTTCCCGTTTGTATGGAAAGATATCTTCAAAGAACACAGCATCTCTCGATTCGATAATCATGTTTACATGAATATCTGATATTTCTGATTTATGAACCAGAAATCTGTAGGCACTACAATTCAAGGCATAGCCTATGAATACGCAGTCCATAGTTTTTGCTTCCAACTTAGTCTTTTTAGGTAATGGTGCCAGCACCTTTACAAGTGTGACGCCCCGATCCCACGGGTACGGGGACGTCACTGCGACGTACATACGCAGGTCAGAAGTACCCTCACGTATATACGCTAAGCATCAGTACAAGCAAGAATTAGAGTACGACAAACGTAGCGTCCATTCATATGCCAACATAAGAAATACAAAGTACAAGGTTATCACAGGATGTGACATACTATTACATATCACATGCATCCTATATCACAGCCAAGCACAAAAGTACGATTTACAATATGATTACAAGATGCTCACGAGCTGAAGGAAGGTCCCGCGAGCTAAAAAGGAAAGTCTGGCACAACAGAAACCGAGACTAGTCAGCCTGCTCGGAAAGGAAAGCTTGATCTTCCACAGAAGGCTCCACCTCAATCAAAGGTTCGGAAACTGAACATACAAATTCAAGGGAGTCAGGACCTCCCAAACAAGTGATCAGGTTACAGCCGAGCGGCATAAGAAATAAGAGTATGAGAGTTGGTACAATATCATGAATAATCAGCCAGCGAGTAAAGGAAGTACGATATGTTATAAACGAAAGGCATTGTATAAGCTTAGGTTACGGCCTCATGAGACTAGTACCTCGAGGGAATAATCCAAACAAGGAAACCCTCATCTATATACCTTCATCTCATGTCACCGTAATCCAGGCGCATCCAACACCCACAATTAACGTCTTTTATTATTATTGTTACTCGTCTTACCCTGATATCTAGCTATGTGAACTAGCATCCCAGCACATATAGATCCATATCCAAGTAAAGCAAGATTGTTATTGGAAACCAGCGAGGGTATCAAGGAACTATGTTTACAGTGGGTCCCGTGCATACCCGGGACCACGGCCCAGGATTGTTCGGTTGCTTGGTGGACGGAACCAGCCGCAAGGCTAACAGGAGGGACTTATGTATGCCCTTATCATGATGGTACCAGGAAGGAGGAAGCCAGCACTCCCCTCGGTCGCCTGGAGGCCCACAGGTCAGACCGGAAATTTAGTTGCACAACATACCTAATACCACTGTAAACACGAACATATATTGATAGCCGCGTATTTCCCCCGACCCGATGCAAGTTGTCTTATTTTATGGATCCTTTAGGTAATTATCAGGTTTCGGGAATGAACAGGAGCAAGTCGGAAATATCATGAAGACAGGAGTATCAGGAGTACAATCGTACTATCATGTAAATCAAATTGGAAAATCATGAAGTCCGGTTATCATTCCCGTTATCGTGATAATTATGAGAGTCATGTGTGTCATGCCTGGTGTCAAGAGATAGCATGACAAAGGGTGATATTTGTCAAGTAACATGCCATGAAATAACAATATATAATACATGTCTCGAGTATAAGGTTCATTTCCAAGAAAATGATTAACCACAGCAACCACAGCAAATAGCCAAAGTTAGTCGACTAGGGAGAGGCAAGTAGTCGACTTATAGAGGAGTTAGTCGACTAAAGGGGAAGGCCAAGTCGACTAATAGGGTCGCGTTTCAAAGAGTCGCGTCTTCAGGAGAAAAGTTAGTCGACTAGAAAAAAGGGTTAGTCGACTAATGAGGCTGCGTTTCACAAGACTGCGTCTCACAAGGCCGCGTCTCACAAGACCGCGTCTCACAAGGCCGCGTCTCACAAGACCGCGTCTTCAGGAAAGAGTTAGTCGACTAGGGAGAAATGGGTAGTCGACTAATGAAGTCGCGTTTCAGAAGTAAGGTTGCGTTTCAATGAGTTAGTCGACTTGGGATAAGGGAGTAGTCGACTAATAAAGGGTTCAAGTCGACTAATGACTGGGTCAAGTCGACTAACAGAGTGCAAAACAGAGAGCAGAACCTGACTTTTGAGGGTTGCGTTATTTGATAAAATTACAAGCATGAAAATAATGTCCAAGTCTTGGCGAGTAGAATTACTCGCCTAAAATGCGTCCGACGTCCTGTAAGAAATGCCAAGTGAGGAAGATGAGTTCTTTGCCAAGTTTGTTACCAAAACGATTACCGGAATAATCGCGAACGATTACCGGAAAATCTACGGTGATAAAGCTCGGCCCCAATCCAAAAGGAGGGTACCGGCCCAGAGTCTTGCCAACGAAGAAGAACGCGGCCCCAATCCAAAAGGAGTGGCCGGTCTTCACAAGAGAAGGAAAGAGGTTGAAGGTGCAAGTCTAGCTCAACTTGACAAAATGAGATTTTGCGAACGATGCCACGGGGGACGAATCTATAGTCCGTCGGAAAGAGGTTATCGAGGAGGTGAAGATGGTATGCTTGGTGGTGGCTACGGTGGTGCAGGTGGTGGTGGAGATGGTGGTGAAGCTTGGTGAAGAAGATGGGTTCTTGGATGTTTCTTGGTGAAAGAGGTTGAAGAAGATGGTGTTTGTGGTTGGAAATGGAGGAGGAGATGGAGGAGAATGAGGTGGAGGGATTTGTGGTGGAGAAAATGGAGATGGTGGTGGTGGTAATGGCCAGCCAAGGGAGCTTGGTGGTTTTGTTGGCTGTTGGAGCTTGCTGGAAACAAAGGAGATGAAGGAAAATGAAAGAGAGAGAAGATGGGAGTGTTATATATATGAAGAGGAAAATAATATAATATGTGCCATCTTCACTTTCCTTCCAAAGAATGCTGCGTTCTCAAAGCTGCGTCTAGGCAAAAAGGAGCCAAACGCGGGATTCAAGGCTGCGTCCAGTAGAAAACGCAAAGGTGCGTTTCAAAGAAAAGACAAAAGGACATGGTGATTGGACTTGAGTTGATTTAGCCCATAAGCATTAAATGCAACGTGGAGGGGGATGGAGAGGATCACTGCATTTAATGATGAACTCAAATTGGTCAACTCGCGTCTGAGGAAGGAGAGAAAAAAATGGAAAAAAGAGAAAAGTGGAATATCTGGATAAACTCCGGTATCTGGGAAAAACACCGGAAATCTCAGAAAAGCCCAAAAAATAAAGTATCTCGAAAAGTCTCCCAAAAATTCTCAAAAATAAGAAATATTATTTTAAGATTTTTAGTGAAATCGGTTTTCAGAAATTCAATCCCATTTTCAAAATAAAAATCCTGGAATCCACTGTGAACGGTGTCTACACCGGGTAGGCTGGATTTTTCATAAAATCTAAAAAATCCCAGAAAATGCCTGAAGGAAGAAAATATAATTTTAAGAAGGAATGTGAAAGCGGAATCCAAAAATTTGATTCCAATTGTGAATTAAAATTCCTGGAATCAACCAGTGATACTGGCCGACACCGGTTTTGAAGATTTACAATTTAATTCCGAAAAATTCCAGAAAATCATGAAAAATCTAGAATATTAAAAAATAATATTTGAAACTAAAATTAGTCAAATCTGAATACCAAACAGATCAAATCATGCAGTACTGCTATATGAGTAAGTATTTAAATAGCAGAAAATAAAATAAAATAATAATAATAAAATGCACCAAAAATCAGGATACGTAACTGTGCACGTATACCGAGGATGGGGTGTTACAATTTATCCACCTTACAAAAAATTTCGTCCTCGAAATTTCAGGAAGGGAAGATGACGGTAGAGAGAATAGGAAGAAAGGGTTTTACCAACTAAGTTGAAAATAGTTGAGGGTAACGCTCACGAATAACGTCCTCCCGTTCCCATGTGGCTTCTCCTGGCACATGCCTATTCCAAGAAACCAATACTAATGGTATTGCCTTATTCTTCAATGTTTTGATACTTTTGTCCAGGATGGCCATCGGTTGCTCTTTATAAGACAGATCTGACTGTAGTTCCAGTTCGGAGTGATCTAGAATGTGACTCTCATCCCTGACATACCTCCTCAACTGTGATACATGGAATACATTGTGTACTCCTTCTAAAGATGGAGGTAATGCCAATCGGTAAGACACATCTCCCACACGATCCAAAATTTCGAATGGGCCGATGTATCTCGGACTAAGTTTTCCACGAGTACCGAACCGGATTACCCCTTTGGTGGGTGATATCTTTAAAATACATGCTCACCGGTTCTGAATTCCAATGGCCTTCTGTTTGTGTCTGCCCAACTCTTTTGTCGGCTCTGTGCTGCCCGGAGATGATCTCTGATAATTCGGACTTTGTCTGTTGTCTGAACTAGAATGTCTGGTCCCATAAGTCTTCTTTCGCCGACTTCGTCCCAACATATCGGTGACCTGCATTTCCTACCATACAATGCCTCAAATGGGGCCATTTTGATACTAGCCTGATAGCTGTTATTATAAGAGAATTCTACCAAATGAATATAGTCTTCCCATGACCCTTTAAATTCTATCATGCAGGCTCGCAACATGTCTTCAAGGATCTGGATAGTCCGTTCAGATTGTCCGTCTGTCTGGGGGTGATATGAAGTACTGAATTTCAGACGAGTTCCTAAATTTTCTTGGAGACTTTCCCAGAAATGTGATCGGAATCTCGTGTCTCTATCTGATACGATACTAACTGGAACTCCATGTAGACGAACAATTTCTTTCATATATTTTTCTGCAAGAACTTCTGTTGACTGACCTACTCTGAAAGGTAGGAAGTGAGCTGCTTTTGTGAGGCGGTCAATGATTACCCATACTGCATTATTACCCTTAGGACTGCGAGATAGTGCTTTGACAAAATCCATGGTGATATGTTCCCACTTCCACTCGGGTATTGGCAAGGGTTGAAGAAGTCCAGCTGTTCTCTGGTGTCCTATCTTTACCTGCTGGCAAACTAAGCACTTGGCCACATGCTGGGCTATCTCCCTTTTCATGGCATTCCACCAGAACTTCTGTTTCAAGTCTTGATACATTTTATTTCCTCCCGGGTGTATGGAATAGGCCGAACTATGTGCCTCTGCCAAAATTTTCTGTCGGACTTCTCCTTGGGGGACACAAATTCTGTTACCAAAATATAATGCGTTGTCTGAATGAATACGGAGGTCAGTTCTCAATCCAGCTTCTATTTGAGCTCTGAATTTCTGCAATCTGGGGTCTTCTTTTTGAGCTTCTTTAATCTCATCCATCAGGGTTGATTGAATCTGAAAGGTCATCAACTGTCCCGTTTTATCAATTCCTTGTACTATCATTAAGTCCAATTTTATGATATCCTGAATCAACTCCTTCTGTTGCGTAAGTTGTACTAGCATTTTATTCTCTGGCTTTCTGCTCAATGCATCTGGTACTGTATTGACTCTTCCTGGATGATACTGTAAATCTATATCATAATCTGCCATTAATTCAAGCCACCGTCTCTGTCTCATGTTTAATTCTTTCTGCGTGAAAATATACTTTAGACTCTTGTGATCAGTGTAGATTAGCACCTTGTCTCCCAGAAGATAATGTCTCCAGATCTTCAATGCGAATATTACAGCTGCCAGCTCTAAGTCATGAGTTGGGTAATTTCTCTCATGTGGTTTCAGTTGCCTGGATGCATACGCTATGACATGATCATGCTGCATTAATACACACCCCAGGCCTTTTCCGGATGCATCACTGTATATAACCATCCCTCCTCTTCCTGAGGGAGTCCTCAAGACTGGAGCTGTAATGAGTCTTTCCTTTAATTGTTCAAATGCTGCGGTACATTCCTCCGTCCATATATATTTTTCTCTTTTCCGGGTGAGCTTCGTTAACGGGGCTGCAATCTTAGAAAAATCCTGGACAAAGCGCCTATAATATCCGGCTAATCCAACAAAACTCTTAATTTCTGTTACTGTCTTTGGAATTGGCCAGTCCTTTACTGCCTGAATTTTACTAGGGTCTACTGAAATTCCTTCTTCTGAAATTATGTGTCCAAGGAAGGCCACACTATTTAACCAGAAATCACATTTGCTTTGCTTAGCATGAAGTTGTTCCTGTTGGAGAGTCTGTAACACTATTCTCAAGTGGTCTGCATGCTCCCTATCGTTCTTTGAATAGATCAAGATGTCATCTATAAAAACAACCACAAACTGATCCAAATATGATGAGAACACTCTGTTCATCAAATCCATGAAAACTGCAGGGGCATTGGTGACTCCGAAGGGCATAACTAGAAACTCATAATGGCCATAACGAGTTCTGAACGCTGTCTTTGGAACG
This sequence comes from Agave tequilana, assembly GCA_038442645.1. Taxonomy (NCBI): domain Eukaryota; kingdom Viridiplantae; phylum Streptophyta; class Magnoliopsida; order Asparagales; family Asparagaceae; genus Agave; species Agave tequilana. Next base: position 21,237 of record JAVJIF010016426.1, read on the forward strand.
TCTTCTTTCTTTACCTTTAGCTGATGATAACCTGATTGCAAATCCAACTTTGAAAATACTCGAGCTCCATGAAGCTGATCAAACAGATCATCAATTCTTGTAAGGGGTACTTGTTCTTGATGGTAACCTTGTTTAACTCTCTGTAGTCTATACACAACCGCTTACCACCGTCCTTTTTGTTTGCTAAGAGCACTGGAGCTCCCCATGGTGAAGCACTTAGTCTAATCAATCCCTTGTCAGAATATTCTTGTAGCTGCTTCTTTAGAATTTCTAACTCAGTGGGTGCCATTCTGTATGGAGCTTTGGATATCGGAACTGTGCCTGGAAGGGTATCAATGGAGAACTCAATCGTTCTGTCAGGTGGAAGCCCCGAGATTTCCTTAAATACTTCTGGAAACTCATTCCAAATTGGTACTCTCTTCTTCTGGATCTCACCAGCAGTCATCTGTGCTTTTTCCTTGGTAGGTTTGTGTTCTCCTTCAAATTGGAATTCAGGCTGAAGTGGTATTCTGAAAATAACTTTCTTGTTTCGACAATCAATGACTGCATGGTATTTACTGAGCCAAGTCATGCCTAAGATTACGTCGTACCCTTTAGTATCTAGTACGAGCATATCCACTGTTAATGTCCTGTCACACAGTTCCACCGGACAATTTACACAAACTCTATTAGAGATGACTACTCCGTTACCGGTACTTATCTCCCACTGGTGGTCTAAATATTCAACAGGTATAGAGTTCAAAGCAATGAAACTATCTGATATGTAGCAATGAGAAGCGCCAGAATCAAAGAGGGCTAAGACAGGTTTAGAGTGCACCATAATCTTACCTATTACCACTTCTCCAGAAGTTTGGGCTTCTTCCGCTGTCAAGTTGTAGGCTCGTCCTCTTCCACGACCCGCTGCAGTTCTGACTCCCCTCTGGACTGGGCGGATAACTTGTAGTGGGGGAGGGGAAAGGGCCCTCCTAACCATTAGTCCCTGGTTCCTCTGTCCATCTGGCCCTGGAAGTGCTGGCAATGCTTGGTTGACCATTCCCATTCTTTTGTGGGGACAGACTTCTATTGAATGATCACGGGAACCACATACCAGGCATAACCCATTTGCCCTACGGCAATTTTGTCGAGAGTGACCTGGTTTCTGGCAATAGCTACAAAAAGAAAATGGTTGGGTTACTGGAAAGGGGGCTGGTCGAAATGGTCGTCTCATGGTTGGGATCCTTGCTGCTCTGAATGGACCTCCTCTCCCTGTTTGTGGAAATGGCCTCTTCATGGTCTGATTCCTTATCATGTTAGATTTCCCTTTCTCCAGTCCTCGCTCCACCTCCCGAGCTATGGTGAGGACTTGGGAATAAGTTTTCAGCTGTTGGGGCATTAAGAGGATTTGAATGTCCATTTGTAAACCCTGTTGGAACCTACTCGCCCGCTTTTCCTCATCAGCCACCATATATGGAGCAAAGCGGCTCAGCCTCAAGAACTCAGCGGCATACTCATCCACAGACCGGTTCCATTGTTGAAGTCGGATGAACTGTTCTTCCATTTCTTTCTGAGCTGTGGCAGGGAAAAATCTACTATAGAAGCTTTGAGAAAACTGGTCCCAAGTGACAGGTTTCTCCAGTCTTGCTTCTTCAGCTAGCCACCAGGTCCTGGCTACATCCTTTAGTTGAATCTTGGCGACCTCCACTTGATTTTCTTTTGGGACCCGGGCTGCGTTCAACAGATCTGTGGTGTCAATCAGCCATTGTTCAGCATCTAGTGGTTTCTCTCCTCCCGTGAATATCGCCGGTTGCAACCGCCTAAAGTCTGATACGTTCCCCAGTCTTTGTTCCTTAGGAGTTGCTAACTCTTGCCGAAGGAGTTCCGTCTGCTGTTGCTGATTCTCCATCATAGTCTGGATAACCCTTAGAATCTCAACATTCTCTCCCGCGGGTCCATTTGATGCTTGCCCGGAGTTGTTACGACCCGTCCTTCTATCCATACTTATGTTGGTAAAAAGGAGATTGGAAACTGGAAAGATGGAAGGATTTTTAGGACACAAGGAAAGGAATCAAGAAGGACTAGATAACTTTGTACATTGTAGTTGGCAATGGCAAATTCCATTTGCTGCTTGATTGTACTATAGGTGTGAGAGCCTAGGCTCTGATACCAACCTGTGACGCCCCGATCCCACGGGTACGGGGACGTCACTGCGACGTACATACGCAGGTCAGAAGTACCCTCACGTATATACGCTAAGCATCAATACAAGCAAGAATCAGAGTACGACAAACGTAGCGTCCATTCATATGCCAACATAAGAAATACAAAGTACAAGGTTATCACAGGATGTGACATACTATTACATATCACATGCATCCTATATCACAGCCAAGCACAAAAGTACGATTTACAATATGATTACAAGATGCTCACGAGCTGAAGGAAGGTCCCGCGAGCTAAAAAGGAAAGTCTGGCACAATAGAAACTGAGACTAGTCAGCCTGCTCGGAAAGGAAAGCTTGATCTTCCACAGAAGGCTCCACCTCAATCAAAGGTCCGGAACCTAAACATAAAAATTCAAGAGAGTCAGGACCTCCCAAACAAGTGATCAAGTTACAGCCGAGCGGCATAAGAAATAAGAGTATGAGAGTTGGTACAATATCATGAATAATCAGCCAGCGAGTAAGGAAGTACGATATGTTATAAACGAAAGGCATTGTATAAGCTTAGGTTACGGCCTCATGAGACTAGTACCTCGAGGGAATAATCCAAACAAGGAACCCTCATCTATATACCTTCATCTCATGTCACCGTAATTCAGGCGCATCCAACACCCACAATTAACGTCTTTTATTATTATTGTTACTCGTCTTACCCTGATATCTAGCTATGTAAACTAGCGTCCCAGCATATATAGATCCATATCCAAGTAAAGCAAGATTGTTATTGGAAACCAGCGGGGGTATCAACGAACTATGTTTACAGTGGGTCCGTGCATACCCGGGACCACGGCCTAGGATTGTTCCGTTGCTTGGTGGACGGAACCAGCCGCAAGGCTAACAGGAGGGACTTATGTATGCCCTTATCATGATGGTACCAGGAAGGAGGGAGCCAGCACTCCCCTCGGTCGCCTGGAGGCCCACAGGTCAGACCGGAAATTTAGTTGCACAACATACCTAATACCACTGTAAACACGAACATATATTGATAGTCGCGTATTTCCCCCGACCCGATGCAAGTTGTCTTATTTTATGGATCCTTTAGGTAATTATCAGGTTTCGGGAATGAACAGGAGCAAGTCGGAAATATCATGAAGACAGGAATATCAGGAGTACAATCGTACTATCATGTAAATCAAATTGGAAAATCATGAAGTCCGGTTATCATTCCCGTTATCGTGATAATTATGAGAGTCATGTGTGTCATGCCTGGTGTCAGAGATAGCATGACAAAGGGTGATATTTGTTAAGTAACATGCCATGAAATAACAATATATAATACATGTCTCGAGTATAAGGTTCATTTCCAAGAAAGTGATTAACCACAGCAACCACAGCAAATAGCCAAAGTTAGTCGACTAGGGAGAGGCAAGTAGTCGACTTATAGAGGAGTTAGTCGACTAAAGGGGAAGGCCAAGTCGACTAATAGGGTCGCGTTTCAAAGAGTCGCGTCTTCAGGAGAAAAGTTAGTCGACTAGAAAAAAGGGTTAGTCGACTAATGAGGCTGCGTTTCACAAGACTGCGTCTCACAAGGCCGCGTCTCACAAGACCGCGTCTCACAAGGCCGCGTCTCACAAGACCGCGTCTTCAGGAAAGAGTTAGTCGACTAGGGAGAAATGGGTAGTCGACTAATGAAGTCGCGTTTCAGAAGTAAGGTTGCGTTTCAATGAGTTAGTCGACTTGGGATAAGGGGGTAGTCGACTAATAAAGGGTTCAAGTCGACTAATGACTGGGTCAAGTCGACTAACAGAGTGCAAAACAGAGAGCAGAACCTGACTTTTGAGGGTTGCGTTATTTGATAAAATTACAAGCATGAAAATAATGTCCAAGTCTTGGCGAGTAGAATTACTCGCCTAAAATGCGTCCGACGTCCTGTAAGAAATGCCAAGTGAGGAAGATGAGTTCTTTGCCAAGTTTGTTACCAAAACGATTACCGGAATAATCGCGAACGATTACCAGAAAATCTACGGTGATAAAGCTCGGCCCCAATCCAAAAGGAGGGTACCGGCCCAGAGTCTTGCCAACGAAGAAGAACGCGGCCCCAATCCAAAAGGAGTGGCCGGTCTTCACAAGAGAAGGAAAGAGGTTGAAGGTGCAAGTCTAGCTCAACTTGACAAAATGAGATTTTGCGAACGATGCCACGGGGGACGAATCTGTAGTCCGTCGGAAAGAGGTTGTCGAGGAGGTGAAGATGGTATGCTTGGTGGTGGCTAAGGTGGTGCAGGTGGTGGTGGAGATGGTGGTGAAGCTTGGTGAAGAAGATGGGTTCTTGGATGTTTCTTGGTGAAAGAGGTTGAAGAAGATGGTGTTTGTGGTTGGAAATGGAGGAGGAGATGGAGGAGAATGAGGTGGAGGGATTTGTGGTGGAGAAAATGGAGATGGTGGGTGGTGGTAATGGCCGGCCAAGGGAGCTTGGTGGTTTTGTTGGCTGTTGGAGCTTGCTGGAAACAAAGGAGATGAAGGAAAATGAAAGAGAGAGAAGATGGGAGTGTTATATATATGAAGAGGAAAATAATATAATATGTGCCATCTTCACTTTCCTTCCAAAGAATGTTGTGTTCTCAAAGCTGCGTCTAGGCAAAAAGGAGCCAAACGCGGGATTCAAGGCTGCGTCCAGTAGAAAACGCAAAGGTGCGTTTCAAAGAAAAGACAAAAGGACATGGGTGATTGGACTTGAGTTGATTTAGCCCATAAGCATTAAATGCAACGTGGAGGGGGATGGAGAGGATCACTGCATTTAATGATGAACTCAAATTGGTCAACTCGCGTCTGAGGAAGGAGAGAGAAAAATGGGAAAAAGAGAAAAGTGGAATATCTGGATAAACTCCGGTATCTGGGAAAAACACCGGAAATCCCAGAAAAGCCCAAAAAATAAAGTATCTCGAAAAGTCTCCCAAAAATTCTCAAAAATAAGAAATATTATTTTAAGATTTTTAGTGAAATCGGTTTTCAGAAATTCAATCTCATTTTCAAAATAAAAATCCTGGAAACCACTGTGAACGGTGTCTACACCGGTAGGCTGGATTTTTGATAAAATCTGAAAAATCCCAGAAAATGCCTGAAGGAAGAAAATATAATTTTAAGAAGGAATGTGAAAGCAGAATCTAAAAATTTGATTCCAATTGTGAATTAAAATTCCTGGAATCAACCAGTGATACTGGCCGACACCGGTTTTGAAGATTTACAATTTAATTCCGAAAAATTCCAGAAAATCATGAAAATCTAAAATATTAAAAAATAATATTTGAAACTAAAATTAGTCAAATCTGAATACCAAACAGATCAAAATCATGCAGTACTGCTATATGAGTAAGTATTTAAATAGCAGAAAATAAAATAAAATAATAATAATAAAATGCACCAAAAATCAGGATACGTAACTGTGCACGTATATCGAGGATGGGGTGTTACAGCAAGGCACCCCCACATTTTGAGGTAATGGTAGGAAGGTGTCCTTCCATGCCATAACTCGAAAGGTATAAGACCAAGTTTCTTGTGGGGTACTCTATTTAGAATATAATTTGCAGTTAATAAAGCTTCCCCCCACAAGTTCTGCGGAGCTCCAGAACTTACGAGCATGAAATTAACCATCTCCTTCAAAGTTCTATTCTTCCATTCAGCAATTCCATTCTGCTGAGGAGTGTATAGTGCTGTAGTTTGATGGATTATACCAAAATTAGCACATAACTTACTAAAATCATTTGATTCATATTCTCCGCCTCTATCGAATTTTAGAATCTTGATTTTCTTGTTGAGTTGATTCTCAACTTCGGCTTTATATGTTATAAACATATTTATTGCCTCATCCTTACTGTTTAAAAGATACACATAACAGTATCTTGTACAGTCATCAATAAAAGTAATAAAATACTTTTTCCCGCCTCTAGTTGGCATAAACTTCAAGTCACACAGATCGCTATGAATTAACCCTAAAGGTTCTGTATTTCAATCAATTGAGTGAAATGAATTTTTCGCCAGCTTGGCCTCAACACAAATCTTACACTTGCAAATTTCTTCCAAGTTGAGTTTAGGAATATATCCCAGATTAGACAAGTTCCTTAATGACTTGTAATTTACATGCCCTAATCTAGCATGCCACAAATTAGGAGACTCAAGCAAATAAACAGAAGAATTTCCTTTATTTATAAGCTTCGGGTACAAATACACAGACTTTTTATCTACCACTGCAACATTGGCTTTAAAAAGTCCATCAACAAGATAACCCTTTCCCACATACATCCCTCCCTTAGTAAGTACAAATTTATCGGATTCAAATACCATTTTAAATCCTTTCTTACTAAGTATTGATCCGGAGATCAAATTCTTGCGGATGTCTGGAACATGAAGCACATCGTTAAGAGTAAGCTCTTTCCCTGATGTCCACTTCAGGATGACCTTGCCCTTTCCTTCAACCTTTGAGGAAGCTGAATTATCCATGAATAGTTGCTCATCTTGCTCTATCCTTTGATATTCTGAGAATAACAATTTCTCCGAGCAGATGTGCCGAGTAGCTCCCGTGTCTACCCACCAATCCTTGTTATTGGTTGTCAGATTCACTGCTGACACCACAGCTGAAAGACTTGGTGATTCATGGTTGGTCATGTTCGCCTGTGGGTGACTCTTCTTGTTCTTTTTGAGACGGTTGCGACATTCATTAGCCTTATGCCCTTCTTTGTTGCAGATGTAGTAGGTTCCTTTGAATCGCATGCTTTTGCCGTCTTGGGCCTTGCCTTTGTACCCCTGGGAAGTCTTCTTCCGCTTTAAGCCTTTGGAAGTAAACGCTTTCCCCTTTGAGTCCTCGATCACATTCGCTTTTGCTTCGTAGGAGTTCTTGCTGCTCCTTTTCTCGGACTTGCGGTTGTCCTCCTCGATACGAAGCCTCACAATGAGATCTTCCAACTTTAGCTCCTTTCGCTTGTACTTCAGGTAGTTCTTGAAGTCTCTCCACGCAGGTGGGAGTTTCTCCACGATAGTTGCAACCTGAAAAGTTTCAGGAAGAATCATACCTTCGGCTTCTATCTCGTACAAGATAAGTTGGAACTCTTGCACCTGACTGATTACAGTCTTGGTATCCACCATTTTGTACTCCAGAAATCGTCCTACGACGAACTTCTTGGTACCAGCATCCCCAGTCTTGTATTTCTTGTTAAGACTGGCCCATAACTTCTTTGCCGTAGTAATAGGACTGTAGACATTGTAAAAAGAGTCATCCAGTCCATTTAAAACATAATTTCAGCAAAGGAAGTCACCTTGTGTCCAAGCATCGACTGCAAGGACTGAGTCCCGATCAGTTCCGGGTTCTAGTGGATCCTCCTGCAGGAATTTGGCCAGATAAAGAGTGGTCAAGTAGAAGAGCATCTTCTGTTGCCACCTCTTGAATTCTGTTCCATCAAATTTTCCTGGCTTCTCCGGCTTTGGGTTAGGAAGTGGAGTAGGCATCAAAGCTTGGAGCTGCATGTTTGGTGCCTTGCTTGAACCATCTTGATTTGTCTCAGACATTTTCTGCAAGTTCAAGCAGAACAGAAGTAAGAAACAATAATTGTCTTAAGATTGTTGGCTATTCTGCTTAACAGGAATCAATTTGACAACTAATCAAGATCACTGAGATATCAACAATCTAATTGGCCAGGTCGGCAAATATCAGGTGGGAGGTTTTCCGTTCAATAGAACGTTCCTTAATTTAAGAACCACCTTTCAATTTCCTTTCTTGGTTAAACACCAATTAGACTGAATCTAAATCAGTCTCGATATACTGTAAAGTATATCCCCTGTATAAAGGACTTAGTCCACTTATACAGTATTTTGGAGTGAGGTACGCTTAGAGCGAATCTCCTTAAGACAATTACGTCCCCCGCACCGGTGCTAACAGGATAATGGACGCTGGTCTCCCAAGATACAACACTCCTTCACGGTATTTGGATAGCACTACCAAATCACCGTACGGTCGAACCGTAGTCAACCAGTACCTTCACAGGATCGTTGAAGCAGCGGGACAAGGACAAATTTCGAATGAATATTTGCCTTTACTTTGGAGTAGCACCCACTGTTGAGGACGAAGGAAGGTAGAAGAATATTCTTCTTCAGAAGTACCAGATTCAGACAACAATTCTATAAAAAGAATCTGTTGAATTTTCTGATTCCTCTTTCAGAACGAATTTTTGCAGAATCTTCTTTGGAAGTCGCTTCGGAAACCGAGTTACGGATTTCCCACTTCTTGCTGGAAGTCGCTTGGCTTCAGAACTCCACTGCCAGAATGCAGACTTAGAACTCTGAGAGAGAGAGAGAGACTGTTGTTGGAGTTGGTGTTTATTTTGAGAAAGGCAAATCGGAGCGCTATTTATAGCGCTCCGGGAGGAGCTTTCTCGTCCGCCAGAATTCAACAGTTGCGACGGTTCGGATTTTGCCATTTATGTTTGTTGGCTATTTTTCGTTAGCAATCTTTATGCAAATTTGGAAAACAATAATCTGAAATTTGATTATTTGAGAACCCTAGTTTTGTTTATTCTTAGTTCTAAATATGTTTAGATTTGTTAAATTTAGATTTGAAAATTTGAAGATTGGTTCCGTTGGATGTTTCGTTTTGAGTTTGAGATCTCCACATCTGAGTTTTGAGTTCCCCGCACAGTCTTTGTCTTCGTTTTGTTTAGATTGCCTCCTCTATCTGCAACCCTCTTCTTAAATTGCAGAAGTTCTTCTTGTTGGGTTTGGGTCGAACAAATAGTCCCACATCGGCTAGACGTGGGGATGGTCTTGGGCTTATAAGTATTTGGGCAACTCCACCCAATAGACTAGTCTTTTGGGATGGAGCCTCGGGTCCTTCATGTGGTATCAGAGCCATGCCCCGAAATTAGTCGTGTGTGTGGGTGATGTTCGACGGTATAATAGATACCCAATGACGCAAAGACGCATTAGGCCTGCCTACCCACCCCACTTGCGAAAAAAATGAAAATGAAAAAATAAAGCGCAATAAGCCCCTGTAAAGCTAATAATTGGCTCTCGAGAAAATTTGGCACCGCAGTGCAAAGGAGTGAAGAGGAGTGACCGACAGCAGTCGGTATCTCGATGGAGCATTTGATCTTCCGGTGTGCTTATAAGTATTTAGGCAACTCCACCCAATAGACTAGTCTTTTGGGATGGAGCCCAGGTCCTTCACTTCTATGACATAGTTCGCTTTCAATTGATCCTTGTTTCATCAAATCACAGATTCGAATTGATTTCAGATCTGCTGCAAAGTTGCAGTCTTGAATCAATAGTTCTTTGTGATCTTTGTTCGCTTCCTTGCTTCTTGCCTAGGAGTTCGATCAAAATCGCGTGCATCTCTCTAGTTCAAAATTCGCAAGAAGTTGTGCTAAGTTTTGTTTAGATTTGTTTTGACTTTCTTGCTATTGGAAGGTTGGAAGGTTGGGATTTGATTGGATTAGAAATCGGACTCCAATCTTATCAAAAATCTATTTTGCCTGAAGATTGAAGGACTCGAGTTGCTCAGCTCGCATTCTGTTCACTGCAGCGAGTGTGTTGTTTGCTTGGTTAAGGATGAAAGCTAAGAATCTATTATCCACTTGAAACAACAAATTACATGAAAGGGAGGATCAGGTGTGAGGCAGAACAACAAATAGCAAACAGTAAGGGTGCAGGCTGGAATCTGTTAATCTAACGGCTGAAGTTGATTTGTCTGTATCTTAGTGTTTTGATGCCTGATTTTGGTGATCTTGGAGTAGATTACAAGGTTTTTGAGTGTTATGAACGCAATGGTGGAAGTGGATTTTGTAGATTCTACTGTTTGGAGTAGACTTTGTAGAGATTGGTGGAAGAATCAACGATTTAAGGCCCGATTTCAGCACTTTCAATATGAAGATTTGTTTGATATTTTGATTTTTGAGAATTTTTTTGTTTGGAGATTGGTCTACTTTAGAGTCACACAGTGGAGAGTAAAATCCGTAGATGAATTCGCTTGGAAAATTCGTTTTGATTCTCAGTTTTGGTTTGGACCCTTCAATTTGGTTCATATTTGCTTTCATTTCGGTCTTGGTTTGGACAACTTGTGGTTTGTCCGATTTGAATTTTGGCAATTTGACAAGTCATCTGTGGTAATTCGTCTTGGTTTTGGTTTAGGTTCTTGTTTGCCTTTCTTAAGTTCGGTTGGGCTTTTGATCTTGCAATTTTTGCACATGAGAGGAAGATATGTTTGGATGTTTGAAAGGTTTGGATTTGGCTTTAGTGTTTCAAAAATTCGCTCTCAGCAATTTGGTAACTCGTCTTGGGTATTTCAATAATTCGATAATTTATTTTTGACAATTTGGCTACTTGACAACCGGTCTTTAGGTAATTTGCATTTAGCATTTGTTTCATGCAACGGAGTTCCTTCGAGATCCCAAAAAGAGGATCATTCCTTCGAGATCCCAAAAAGAGGATCATCTAAATTCGTTTCAGATCCCAAGGGAAGATCGTTTGAGTTCGTTTTAGATCCCGAGGGAGGATTGTTTGAGTTTGTTTGAGGTCCTGAGGGAGAATCCTTCGAGTTCGTTTGAGGTCTCGAGGGAGGATCCTTTGAGTTTGTTTCAAATCCTTAGAGAGGACTGCTTGAGTTTGTTTGGATTGGTTGTCTTTAGTTCGACAACATTAGCATCAACAACTCAAGATTTATATCAACTAGTGTTTTAGCACCAACGATTCAGTTGTTCGGCATCGTCATTAGCTTTTTAGTAGTTTCAGCATTTGTTTTTGTTTAGTTTTTGTTGTACAAACTCTGGATGTCATACCATCATAAGTTTGAGGAGGGAATGAATAAGAATATCGGTCAGAGAGGAAATAGATAGGTTTTGAGAGATCCGTAAACTCATTAGAGGATGAGGTTTTGAGAGATCCTCAAGCTCAGTAGAATAAGAGGAGACTGATCAGAAGAGAGAAGTCGTTGGTATTCTACGAGAAGAGACGATTAATAATTTGAAGCCTGAATTCAACAAAGAATTTTGACAAAGCAGAAGCACAACATGGCCCGACGCTAGACACGTGCTACATGAGTGTAGCTTAGCGCAGGCTCAAAATAGCAAGAGAACTTTGATCAGTAGAGAGAATTTTTGAGAGGTTCTGATACCATATTAAAGTCACTGTCACTACACCACAACTCCGAAGTTAAGATGAGGGTTGAGGTATTTATATTTTAACAAAGTCAATGTCTCTATCCATTGTTCTTTTGTAAACATCACCCTCCTTTAATAATAAATAACTTGTTAGTCCTAATTTGTCCACATTGCAAATACACCCTTAATTTGAAAACGTGACTTCTTACTTTGTGAAGAAATTGTTGGTACATGGATCGTGTTCTATAAATTACATGCAAGATCATAATGATTAAACAGCCGAGTCATTAGCCAAATTGTTGTAGTTAAGCCTGGTAATGTCTAGCTATTGCATTGCAATTGACAAACTATGAAGCCTTTATCCAAATTATTGAGATTGCATCTTGCAAATACACCACCTTAATCTTAGTTTTTATTTCCCTCATTTTACCTTTCATTTCTGATGATATTCCACTTTATCATAAATGGATTAGTTGTTTGTGGTGAGAATTTGTTCATGGTGTATTAATTGGTGGCTGTATATTGGTAATGTCTGATAATGGTACTTAAATATTTGTTTAAACTTTGATGATAATGTAATTATAGTAAGCTAATTGTATTTCAACAAACATGAATGAGGTGTGTTTTTCCACAATACATTTCACTCTGTGGTCATATGCTTTGTTTTTTTGCAGGCACTTGGAGAGGCTTATCAGATCTAAAGTGATCCTGGAAAACATGAGGCATATGAGAAGCATGGAAAGGAAGGCCTTCCTCAGTAAGTTCACAAACTCAAGTTGACATGTATCGTTATTTATGGAGATGGAATGAACATGTTCACTTCAGTGGCGACACCTTTCTACATTTCACTGTACTAAGATAAATATGTTCCTGGAATCAACTTGGCATGGCTTATATGATTACTAAATGTTGGCTTCTAGAAGAAGGTATGAAAAACTTCAGCAAAATCCCCATTATGTTGAATGCTAATGGTTTAGCACTCCCATGTATCAGGGATGCCATGGTGGATCCTTCTGCTGTATTTGGGATGCTTTTTGGAAGTGAATTCTTTGACGATTATGTCGGGCAATTGGCTTTAGCAACCATTGCCTCCGCAGAAATTGAAGAAGAATCTCAAGCCCAAGAAGTTAGGAGGCAAAAAATTCAAAAGAATATTAAGGTATCCTACTCAATTAGTGATTTAAATGTCCTTTGTGCTACTTCCCTGTATAATCACATTCATATGTGGAAAATGCACTCGTTTGTATTCTTCTGAGAATTTTTTTTTTTTTTTTGACTAGTAGGACTACCTCTTGCCCTGCCTCCCCGATTTATAGCATTTGTTGGTCCGAACTTGGAGACTCTCTCCTGTGGCAAAGAGTGTTATCGTGGCTAAGCTACTCTCACAATTTTACATGAGAACTGATCCTTAGTATTCTGGCAAAAGCTATTTTTTTGAGTCAAAATATGTATAACTGCTGATTCTAAATAATTTATCTTTATTATCTCTTTGCATTGATTTTTTTTAAAAGGAAAAAGGGCAACAAGACATCACTCAAGTTTTATTAATAAAGCAAATCCCCTAAGGGAAAAGTACAAGGAGACAGGGTGGTGGTGGTGGTGGGGCGTGGGTGGGCGCTACAACAAGGAACTAGCGAGGAGTGTGCTCTTTACACTGGTTTTTAAGTCTGCTGCAGCTCCTCTCTCTCTCTCTCTCTCTCTCTCTCTCTCTCTCTCGCACGCTGTTAGATATATCCATTCCTGTAGCAGATCGGTAAAATGATAAATATGTAAAAATTTCTGATTGTTGGTAAGTGAAGCTTTCTCACCTCTCTACTTTGATTATTGAAGTCTTCTGCAGCAACCTCTGCATGTGTGCTTGGTGGGTGGGTAGCTGGACGCATGCGTGCATGTGTGCCCCATGTCACGTTAAAATGATAAATATGTAAAAAAAAAATGCTCTGGTCTACTGTAAAAAAAAAAATGCTCTGGTCTAGTTCTTAAATTATCATTTGACATGAATATTTCTCTTTTCCAAGTGCAGGACCTACAAAAAGAAAGAGAAGAGAAACCTCAAAACGCGTCTGCAGCCCTATGTTGAGGGGAAAAAAGATGACTTTGTGAAATGGGCAAACTCTGACTCCAGTCGCTTGTCAAAGCAGGTAGGTCTTTTTTCATGCCACTGTAAAAGAAATTCTAACTTGCTGATATATTTCTGCTTATCAAATTTAAACCATTAAAACCCGTGTTCTTTATTTGCTTCATTTCTTTACAAGATGATTGAAGCTTTTCTTTGGAATCATCTGAGACGCTATGGTGGGAATTCGTTTAGTTTGGGGACATGGAGGACTTACGTGCGCATGAGGCGCAATTCTCTTCGATTATTAGGCTATTTTCTTTATTGATAGGCCTTTTTCTCTATTTAGTAGTTGCTTTTAGTTCACATCGGTTAGGATGAGGAATTCCTTTTGTATGGGCTTATAAAAAACCGGCTAGACTATTGGGTTGGATAGTTTAGTGAAATCAATTAAAAAACCCTTTTGCTTTGCATGCTGATTTGTATTGCTCTTTAAATCTCTTGCATGTTGATTTGTGAGAGTGGGTGAAAGATCATCTGAGTGCCGATTCCTGAATTAATCAAAATTTATCTTTATTTTTATTTTAAAATTAGTTCTACATCAAATTGGTATCAGAGCTAAAATTCTTGATTTCTTGCTTTTTTCTTCCTCCAAAAAAAAAATTTTCCTTCCCTACAACCCTAGCCTCCTCCTCTACAAAACCCTAGATCTTCCTCCACTCCTCTTACCTAGTTCAAAAAAAATCTGAAACACTATAATTAACTAAAAAATTCAAAAAAAAAAAGATAAAAGATCAAAGAAAAGAAAAGAAAAAAGAAAAAGAAATAAAAAACGAGAAAATCCCATAGCCACTATTCATCTTCTTCCCTATTGTCAACACTGCCCCGCCACCAACTCCGCCCACATCACCATCGTCTCCCTCGCCACCAACTCTGCCTCTTCATCTCTCCTTACCGACGACACCGACCACCTTTTCTATTAGCCGTCACTGTCAACTGAAGTCACCCTCGTCGACTGCCTTCCACAACCTCACCGACCTCCTCCTTCATCTAACTTCCCCGGCAACACTCGATTGCCCCTACCAACCTCGAGATCACCCGTCTCGATCGATCCCGACTTCGGGCATCCTCCCCCTTCCCCTCCCCCTCTCGCCTTCCTCGGGCCCCCTATGTCACCGCTCCGCCTCCCCCCCTTCGCTACCTCTTTCGCCGCCCCCTCGGCCTATAAATAAAATTGTCAAAAAAATAAGTGCGAGCCTGGGTTTGAACCCAGCACCTCTAATGTGTGAGATTAGTGTGATGACCAACTACACCCAAGAATTTGAAAATATTATGTAGAAAATTTTTATTTAAGGTTTTGAAATCGGGTCAAATGGGTCGGGTCGGGTCGACCCGACTAAGTTAGGGTCGGGTTCGAGTTTAGATTTTTGACCATATATATAATCGGGTCGGGTCGACCTGAAGCCTATTACAGGTCGACCTGTGATGACCTAACCCGTTTAACCCGACCAGACCTGAATTGCCACCTCTAGTACTATCTCTCGGGAGATGTCGACTATCTCTAGTGCTCTTAAGTGGATAAAGAAGGAGGCAAAAGGATCCAGTGGCAAAGCAAAAGCTAAAAAAGTGGCCCTTGCTTGTACTGTTTATCATCTGTGGAATTCCCGCAATAGGAAAATTTTTGAAGGCCAGACACAGGAGGTGGTTTCTACCGTCTTCAAGATCAAGCTGCATATCTATAGAACTATATTCACTTTGGATCCAAATGCCACTGTAGAGTTCTGAGAGATCTGGGAGTTATGACAGAAAAGAAGGATTGACAGCAGACTTAGTCGACTAGTGGGTGTTACTAGTCGACTATATTCAAGTATAGTCGACTAGCCTTTTTGGGTCAGTCGACTCCTGTGGCAACAGAGAGGAAGGATACATCCAGATCTATTTTTCAGTCGACTTAACTTTGTGGTTAGTCGACTTGGGTCAGGTATAGTCGACTAGGCTCTCTAGCCTAGTCGACTTGGTGCAGGTATAGTCGACTAATTTTTCTGAATTAGTCGACTATCGCAGAAACAGAGAAGAAGCTTCATTCAGATCAACTTTCTAGTCGACTTGTAATTGTGATTAGTCGACTACATTCCTAGTCGATTGATATATTTTATAGTTGACTTATAGGTCTTTGATTTGGATTGTAGGGATACATTGTAATGGGTTAGCGTGATAGGAATTGTCAGTTAGGGGAGGTTATACTGTATTGCCGGTTTGGCTTACATTCCGTTTTGATAAATAAAATTTACATTTTCCAAAAAAAAAAATACAATATTTAATCAAAAAATAAAACCTATTTACTATAATTCATAATAGTTAATATAATATTAACAAAAGAAATCTTTTTCTTTTACTATGTTTCTTCTTCCTTGATATTTGTCCATCTATGCTCTTCCTCCTCTTCACTCACCAACCCAAAACCAAATCCAAACCCAAACCCAAACCTAAAAGTCTAAACCAAAATTGAAACCTGTCTCAATGTCTTCATAATGTAGAACAAAAAGGGAGAAGAAGAAAGAGGAAAATAAATTAGGATTTAAGAGGATAACAATTGATTTTGGCTTCACCAAATAGATAGCTCTCCCACCCAGCACATCACCATGCGAAGATTCAACACGAAGCAAATAATTGCAATGTAAAATTTTAAATTTCTCAAATCAACTGAAGTGTAAAAAAACTACAACCATTGGCCTTTTATAGGCTCCTACAAATAGAAGTATCTTATCATACCCGATATGGGACTAAAATAAAAGAGGAAAAATAAGTCTAGCCTAAAATGAAGAGTAAAAAGCCTAAACAAAGTAAAGACTAGTGATTCCCATTAATTCTCCAGTTTCAAAAAATTCACCACTAGCGAATGGCAATGTGAATGAAGTCGACTCGGGAATGATTGCACAAACTCCTTAGCGGTGAGTCTTCTCAGCAGTGGCGATTGCAATGGACGAACTGGAAATAACTGAGGCCCCGTGGAAGAATGATAACAAGTCAGGCGTTGAACACTGGGCTGATCCCAAGATCACGAGGAATATCGAGCTCGTAAGCGCAAGAACCAAACCTCCTCAAAATCTTGTATAGACCCCTGCATTGAGTATGGAGCTTTCTCAGAGCTCCTTGTGGGAACCTCTCTGGGTGCACTTTAAACAGTATCTGGTCACATATTGCGAGTTTCTGCAATTGCTTGTGAGACTCTGCAGCAGACTGATAGTTATAATTATTGATTGTCATTTGTCTTGTATTATGATCATACAACTCATGCAAATGTGGTGCACGTGGCTCAATTGTGACAACAGGTGGAATACCTAGGAGGAGATGAAGAAGGCCAAGGGAATTCCTAGATCTGAGAGTAGACCCATCAATAGGAGACTCAGGCGAAAAGTGGGATATAGTCACTAAGTAAAATGGTGTCTTATTATTCTTGTCGGTGACTGTTTCCTCCTTGTTATTTCTGTTAGCTCAAAGGTCTATCACTCTAGTTTTGATGATGATTAACTCATGTAGTTATAGTACTAATGATCTTGTGTTTATTATGTTTCAGATATTCAATCAACATCTTAGTTGGTGTTTAGCTTCCTCAAGCTAACACATGTTGATTTAAGAGCTCAAGTTTAAAAAACACATCGAGAACTCAAGGAGTCTACCTCAAATGAATCTAGTTTGGATCAAGTCAAGTTGAAAAAGATCTATTCAAGAAGAAGACTTGAATTTAGAGTCTGTAATTATGTCTAGATTTGTGTATTATATAGATTAGTTTTGATTGCCCAAGTTTATACACTTACAAAAATTTGATATTGATTTTTAAGAACAATAGTTTTGGTGTTTTGGTTTAACCCGTTTCAATTTAACTAGATCATATTTTGTTTTTATAAGTTGATTTATCAAAAGCAAGTTCATATAATTTTATATGTGTATTGAATTTTATTCATACATATTGGTACTTTAAATGAGTTTGAGAAACTTCTTTTTCCATTTATATAAGTTTTGAAAAAACTTTCCATTTAAAGTTTAGTTTTGGAAAAACAATTCTCGATATAGTTTATGTTTTCAAAATTGTATTTCTATCTCAAAAAACAAATTCACATGTTTATAATATGTTATGATTTTTAATCGCACATATTTGTACTTTAGTGTATTTACATGAATTTATTTTTGTAGATTTTACAGAGATTTATTTGGATTTAAAATGTATATTAAAAGATAAAAGAAATCAAAATTTTGGCTGAGCTGATCGAACGCACGATCAACCGCTAGCTAGAGCTGACTGCTCTGTCGGTCGATTGGACATGCACATGCACTGTGCTGTGCATTTTGATCGACCGTATAAACTTGCAGTGCTCTCTGTTTTTGGGTTTCGATCAACCGCCAAAGAGCTAAGCTCACTGTTTGAGCTTGGTCGACCGCTGGCTTCAACGACTATTTTTATGTTCATTGTCGGTCGACCAGCCGATCGACCGACCTTTAGCAAAATTGCTAGAAACAACTAGTTCTTTTATTTTGATTTATTATATTTTATTTTCAAACGGATATATTTCACTTTATTTGAGTTTAATCAATATTTTAACACTTGGGTTTACTCTCTAATCATCTCTACCATATTCTTGTGTAGAGGACCATTCGCTTTGTGCCCTCCTCTTGTGTAGATAATTATTTTCTTTGTGAAGCTCCTTTGTGGAGATAGTGAAAATCCTTTTAGGTGAAGACGAGGACGTAGAGCAAGTGCTTGAACCTCAAAATATATCATCGTGTTTGTGTTTGGCTCTCTCTCTCTCGACTCTACTCTTGTTTATATCTTGCATTTATTATTATTGCTCATTTATATATGCCTGATATTGGGCATACACTTGCTTTGATCCAAAAAAGCTATTGAAGCACCTCAATTCTTATAAAAGAAAAATCTTGAGGAGAAGTTCTAGAGCTCTTCATTAGGAATTCAGCTTCACTCTTTGTAATCTATTTTGTGTGTTTAGTTTTTGTTAGCCTGAGTTTTAAATTTCGCATTTGATTAGCACTTCACCTATTCACCCCCTTTAGGTGACTTTACAATGACAAAAAGTGGAGAGATATTTGAGAGGTGTTTATACATGTGTTAAAGCCCAATAAACTTCAAATATTAATTTTGCATATATGTTTGCTTGTTTAGAGAAATAATCTAGTGCTTTATTGCATATCTTTATATGATTATATTTATGCATGAGTTAAGGGGGAGTTGTCACGCCCTGCTTCGCAAAATACGTGGAAATGGAGTCGCGACGAGAGTCAGCAACGTATATACGCGAGAAAAATATCCTACATACGCACTAAGCCTAAAGTGATCTGAATAAGCTATATGAACTAACTATAATAATTAATATCACTGCAATAAATATATAAATTTTTACACAAAGATAGTATTATTCTATGAATAATCAACAGAACAACTACCGAGTCTAATATATATAGAGAATTAAAAGAAATCAACAAAATAAAAAGGAAGACATGAAATATGCCAAAAAATCTGGGTGATCATCGCAAGAGACTGTGCTCTTCAGATAACATGATTTTCTCAGATACCTGATCAGTAAAATGAAATAACCCAGATCTTGAATGTGCAAATCTAGGGAAGTCAGAAAACTCCCAATGACTGTGTAAAATGAGGGAATGTGCACGTGCATATTACGTGTGAGCATATCATGATATTACTATAAAATATACTAAATGAGAAACATGAATGAAATTGCAATTAGAATATCAACTATGAAATCTAATATAATATCACTCAACATGCCACACGTATTAGGTAACTTACCATACATAATTTTAAGAGTAATGGGGTCAATATGTTATAAATTATATATATCAGGTGTCTGTTATGGTCTACATGTATAACAGATGAGTACACATCATATTGTATGATGTCAGATTTATTATTATCAATTATGTCAGCACACATCGTAGTGTATGATGGAGTGAGTTTTGAGAGGCATAAGCTAGCCAAGAAGGAGGCTAAAAAAGCTATTCAGTATGCAAGAGGTAAAGTGTACAAAGAAGTGTGAGAAATTGGACACCAAAGAAGTTGAAAAGGATATATATAGGATTGCTCGAATACTTATGTACTGTAAGGTGTGTCAAAGATGAGCATCAGAAGATTTTAGTTTGAGATGAAATCAAAAAAAGATGGAAAGAGTATTTTGACAAATTGTTCAATGGTAGCTTTACTCAAGATTTAGATGACCTTACCATTCAGTGCCAAGATATGAACCATAATTATATGCGCAGAATTAGTGAATCTGAAGTTAAAGAGGTCTTGAAGAGGATGAAGTCAAGGAAAGTTGTTGGCCCGGATGGAATTCCTATTGAGGTATGGAGATGCTTAGGAGAGGTGGACATGAGATGGCTGACAAACCTCTTTAACAAGATCTGGCTAATTAAAAAGATGCCAAATGAGTGGAGGAAGAGTACCCTAATACCTCTCTATAAGAACAAGGGTGATATCCAAAGTTGTTCAAAATATCGTGGAATAAAACTCATGTGTCACACCATGAAGTTTTGAGAAAGGGTAATTGAACACAGATTAAGGCAGAATGTTAAAATATCAGATAACCAGTTTGGGTTCATGCCGGGGCGATCAACGACAGAGACTATTCATTTGCTTCGTCAACTCATTGAGCGATTTCAATAGAGAAAGAGAAATTTGCATAGGTCTTTGTTGATTTAGAGAAAGCTTATGATAAGATGCCAAGAGAGATATTATGGTGGACATTAATGAAAAAAGGAGTCCCCATCAAATATATTGACATAATTAGGGACATGTACGATGGAGTAGTGGCAGATGTGAACTTGCGGAGGCATAACAAGTGATTTTTCTATCACGATTGGATTGCATCAAGGATCTACATTGAGTCCATTCTTATTTGCTATAGTGATGGATGAGCTTACTAGAGTTATTCAGGATGAGATACCGTGGTGTATGCTATTTGTTGATGATATTATCCTAGTCGATGAAATGAGAGCTGAGGTAAATGCAAAATTAGAGTTATGAAGGGAAACTCTAGAATCTCGAGGTTTTAGATTAAGTAGGACTAAAACAGAGTATATGGAGTGTAAATTTAGTAAACAGAAAATCTGAGATTATAGTATTGTGATACTAGATAGTTAAGAAATACCGATGA
The DNA here is from genome assembly GCA_038442645.1 of Agave tequilana. Taxonomy (NCBI): domain Eukaryota; kingdom Viridiplantae; phylum Streptophyta; class Magnoliopsida; order Asparagales; family Asparagaceae; genus Agave; species Agave tequilana. Next base: position 41,754 of record JAVJIF010016426.1, read on the forward strand.
GCAGTCATTATAAGTACTTGAGTTATATTATCCAAAAGAATGGGGAGATCAATAGTGATGTCAACCATAGGATTCAAGCCGGCTGGTTGAAATGGAGGAGGGCAACTGGAGTTTTATGTGATCGTAATATTCCGTTAGGGCTAAAGAAAAAGTTTTATCGGACTGCTATTAGGCTAGCTTTGTTATATGGCACAGAATGTTGGGTTATAAAGAGATATCATACCCATAAGATGAGTGTAGCAGAGATGCGCATGCTTCGTTTGATGTGTGGGAACACGAGAAGAGATAAAGGTGATAAATGAGGATATTCGTACTAAAATAGGCATAGTCTCTATAGAAGAGAAGATGAAAGAAAATTGCCTACGATGGTTTGATCATGTGCAACATAGACCTACAGATGCACCAGTCCTGCGAGTAGAGCGTATCAAATTAGGGCAAGTTAAAATAGCGTATGGGAGATCGAACAAAACATGGATGGAGGTAATACGACAAGATATAGAGGCTAAAGGTCTTAGTGAGGGCATATTTCTCGATATGAATGAGTGGAGAAAGCTGATCTATGTACCCGTTCCGGCGTAATTCTCTTTTGATCATGTAGCCTACCCCAAATACTTGGAACAAATGGCTTAGTTGTTGTATGTCAGCGAACACCAATTGTCACATGTAATATATGCATCTCATATTACGCCTAGTACACATGTCATTCGGAGACCTATGTTATTGAAACTTATCAGTGGAGATATTATTCATGCTTTAGGTGGGTCCCGTACTATCCCGGACCACGACCCATGTTCCTGGCGCTGAATCAGGTCATACCGCCAGGTACTCAATACATGAATAATAACAATATAAATATGGCGGGATGTCAGTCATCCCTGAGAACCCTACAATAGAACTCTCTTTCGGTTGCACAATCTGTATATTAGGTCCACCCAAATGTAGATGATGTCCCCTCCATCAATTTTTCCAATCCCGATTTAAGTATTTTTATTACTTCAAATACTAAGATCTATCAATATTCATGCCACCTTAAACTTACTGGGATAATACAATAACAATAACGGTAATAGTGGCAATGGAAACATGATATCAATAAAACAATATGAACAAGAGAGTAATGTTATCATTTGACAATATTTTCGCAGTGAATACAATAACATGAATTTAACTATTGCGTGGTGCACTCACATCTAGAACTAATCAATATCTCATTCATACATAGTAGCATATAACTAAACAATTTCCTTAACTTTTAGTCTCAATACAGTCATTGTAACCATCAAGTATATGATTCATTTTCAATCCACAAGCTCAATTGATCAATAAGGTAGTCCTCTTATTTCTATCAAGCTACTCTAATCCTCTATATCCATCAGTATATCTAAGTCTCAACATAATGAAATAAAATATATCTAATAAAATCTCCATTACCCAAATCTATCAAGATCATTAATCCACCCCACTTCAATCAGACTCAATTACCATCCAAAACCAAGGCAACAACCTAACGATATAAATATATAATTCATTGCTGTTTCAAACAACAAGAGATCCAATATTTGAGTAAAGCTATATTATATGTGATCAATCCTCAATATCCAACTAAATTCCGGTCTGAATCATCATCAAATAGGGAAAAACAAATATTATGAGTAATTCACATGGAATCTACCATTTAACCACAACCACGAAATAATCCAATCTCAAGATTGAATTGAATTACATTCTAAGATTTATTACAACTAGATAAGAATCCAAAGTGGTAATCGACTACACATAAAATGATAGAAACGCTAATGTCCCAGTGACAAAATACAAAGTCTATATATGTTTAAACCTCAAGTATATATCTAGCGCATTATCTATAATGTATTTAAACTCTCCCACCTAATAATAATCTCCAGTTAATAATCTTTTGTTCTAGACTTAATGCTCACTGAAACCATTATTCATGAATAGCAACAATTCCATATTCTACCAAATAATTTCTAGGATTTCCTCTATTTATCTAAAACATGTAAAATAAATAAATGTAGGTGTACATGAACATTTTCAGGACAGAATATTGAACTAGTAATTAATTCATAAATTTGTAGCGAATAATGAGTAGTAAGTCGACACAATTTAAATAGTGAATAATAGATAATCCGTTGATATGATAGAAGACTACAGAATAAATAAATTAATGCACAAACAATATAAACACTCACTAAAAATTTAATAACAATAAATAAACAAAATAAACACTCACATTGTTATCCTGGATGTGTAGCTCTGGCCATCACAACAACACCTCCAAAATTGCGTGAATCAAAGTCTGGTGACCGAGAAACGACCTGAAAATAGAATCTGTTTCAAACGGGTTTGGATCTGCTTGTGTTGTGGGTCGGGTGCAAGAAGTAGGTACGGATCGATTTAGAGGCACTAACAGGTCGAGTTTGGATATTGAGGGATCCAACATTAAAAGGAAAAGCAGAAGGAAAAAGAACAGAAAAAAGGGAAAAGAGAAGAAGAAAAGAGATCAGTGGGGTGGCGGAGCCTGGGGCTGGGCGAGGCGACGGCGGCAGGCACGCGGTGGCGGAGGAGGCGGCTGACCGCTGGAGGCGGCAGTCCAAGGCGGCAGGCGGCTCACGGAGGAGGAAACAGAGAGAGGGAGATATAAAGAGAGAGGGGGTGGTTGCGGGGTTGGCGGCGCTCGACAGCAGTTTAGGGGCACCGCGAAGCTCACCGGCGGGGGACTCGGCTCTGGCGTGGGCATTGAAGGCAGGGGTGGCTGGTGCGAGGAGGGGGCATAGGTGCGATGTTCTTGGTGATGAAGAAGAAGCAGATGAGGAAGAAGGGGATGGTGGCCGGGTTGGGTGGCGCACGCGGAGCGCGGAGGAGGTCGCAGCTCGTGAGGAGTTCGGCGGCCATGAGGATTGAGGAAGATGGGGAGCATGGGTCACGATAGAGAGGAACACGACACGGCGGGGCTCGATAAGAGGGAGGAGAAGATCGTGGTTGTGGCGAGGTGGTGCTTGCGCGTGAGTGAAAGCGGCGACAGAGAGGAGGTAGAGAGAGAAAAAAGAGGCGTCAGAGAGATGAGGTGGTGGTTGTGGTGGCCTAGGCGGAGGTCACGGAGTGGAGAAGAGGAGCAGTGTGTGGTGCTCGACGGAGGTGAGTTGGGGGATGGTTTCGGTTAAGGTTGAAGGAGGAAAGGGGGAAGAGATGGGTTGGTGATGTGATAGCTTGGCGGCTAGATGGAGTGCGGTGGTTTCGTGGGACGGTGGTGGTGTTGGGTATTAGGTTTAGGGTTCACTATGTGAGGGATGAGAAAGAAGGAGAGGATTTGATGAATATATAGGGAGTTTGGCCTATGAGCTTTGTTGCTTGGGCTCCTGGGCTCAAACGAAAAAAATAAAAAAAGAAGAAAAGAAATTGATGAGGGAGAGAAAAGAATGGGCTGGGCTCGTTTCTTTTGTGGCTTTGGAAAATACAAAAGAAAATAATTGAAAAATATAATGGAAGTGGGTTGGACTTATGTTTGGAATGGGCTGGGCTTAGCCATAATAATACACATACTAATAAGAATAAGAATAATATTAATAATAATAACAATAATAATATTAATAATAATTAATAATGATCATGGTTAAAATAATTAGTAATTATACTGGTAATTAGTATTAATTAAAAATACTACCTACTACTAAATAACAATTAATATCTTAATACAACTTATATATACATATTAGAATTCTATTATTTATTATTAAACTGGTATTATTAAACAGAGGTATTACATGAGCTTTCATAGAGCTTTTCTTTAATTCATGCATATATAACTCCTTGAGTTTTGTCATTATCAAAAAGGAGGAGCTTGTTGGCCCAAAGGCCTATCACTCTAATTTTGATTATGGTTAACTTATGTAGTTATAGTACTAATGATCTTGTGTTTATTAAGTTTCAGATATTTAATCATGATCTTAGTTGGTGTTTAGTTTCTTCAAGCTAACAGTTGATTTAAGAGCTCAAGTACAGTGTTATTGAGGCGCAAGGCGCAGTGTGAGGCGCAAAGGATCTGATGCACACGAAGCGCAAGGCGCAAGGCGAGGCGATCGCCTCACTTCAATGAGACGCATATTTTTTCTTTTTGTATGGATGTATTATGAATGTATTCTTTTCTATATATGGTTGTATTATGGATTTCTTCTTTGTATGGATGTATTCTTTTTTTTGTATTGATGTATTATGAATGTATTCAGCGAGACACATACTTCAGTGAGGCACATGATTATGGATATATTTTTTTCTTGTATTCTAAGATAATGAAATGCACACTAAAAATGCATTAAAAATTTACATTAAAAAATTACTAAAAATTTATACTAAAAATGCATCAGAGACAGATCCATCTCTATTTGTTTCTCTTTCGTTCTTCCTCTCTCTCCAGATCTCTTTCTCCTCTCCAGCTCTCTCTCCCCTCTTCCTCTCTCTTAATCTCGCTCTCTGTCTTTCTTCTCTCTCAGAGATGAGAGATCTCTGTCTCTGAGAGAGAAGAGAGATAGAGAGAGATCAAGAGAGGGCTGAAAGAGAGGGGGAGAGAGCTGGAGTGGGGAGTATCTGACGACGACAACGAAGGCGATAGTGATGAAGGTGACGACGACGAATGCGGGAGCCCCTCTGCCGTAGATTAGGTTCGCCTGCAGTAAAAAAGATTAGTTTTTTCATTTTTACTTTTTATCTAATTTAAGCGGGCCGAATTTACCCGCTAAATTGACTGGTTGTAACCCAACCCATCACACAAACAATAAGCGCATAGAGCATGGTTCACAGTCGCGGTCTCGGCCGCCGACTTGACGGGTACTGAGACGGATCGGTCTCGGCGACTCGGATCGGTATCGGGTGATACGCACAAAACGCTACATAGAAGCTCAAAATTTTTTGAAAAAACACGACAAATCCTAAAAAAATGTAGACATCCACATTCATGTATCACATGTCCAAAATATATCACCTAGCATATTAAACATAAAGCGAAAGCATAAATACACGCGTCGTCGATATAAGCATATCAAAATACATGCACAATATAGTAAATTGCACAAAGTACATTCATAAATACATGCTAATGTAGTTATTTTTACATTGAATTACGATGAGGCACAAAATCATCATCATAATGCCGAGTCGACCGAGTCAACTCTGATTCTCGGCCGAGTCGGTCTCCTCTGAGTTGAGTCGACCGACTCGTGACTCGGACTCGTCTCGGAGCGGGTCGAGACGAATACGACTCGGCCTCGTCTCCGACTCGGCCGAGTCTTTGAACTATGGCATAGAGGCAATCGCCTCACGCTTCGTGTGAGGTGCACGCATTCAGGCGCGCGCCTCACGCTGCCCGCGCGCCTCGCCTGCGATGCGGGGCGCATTGTTACGCCTCGCTTCGCCTCGCGCCTGAGGCGCATCGCCTCGATCGCCTCTAACAACACTGCTCAAGTATAAAGAACATATTAAAAACTCAAGGAGTCTAGCTTAGAGGAATTAAGTTTGCATCAAGTCAAGATGGAAAAGAAGATCTATTTAAGAAGAAGACTTGAGTCTAGAGTTTATAAGAATGTCTAGATTTGTGTAAAGTATAAATTTGTTTTGGTTGCTCAAGCTTATACACTTACACACAAAAGTTTGATATTGATTTTTAAGAACAATCGTTTCGGTGTTTCGGTTTAACCCATTTCGATTTAAGTAGATCATGTTTTGTTTTTATGAGTTGGTTTATTAGAAATAAGTTCACATGGTTTTATATGTGTATTGAATTTTATCCATACACATTGGTGCTTCAAATGAGTTTGAAAAACTTGTTTTTGTATTTATATAAGTTTTGAAAAAACTTGTTTTTCATTTAAAGTTTAGTTTTGAAAAAATAATTTTCATTATAGTTAATGTTTTCAAATTGTATTTCTATCTCAAAAACAAGTTCATATGTTTTTAATATATGATGATTTTTTATCACACATATTTGTACTATAGTGTATTTACATGAACTTATTTTTGTAGATTTTATAGAGATTTTTTTGGATTTAAAATGTATTTTAAAAGATAAAAAATTAAAATTTTGAGTTGAGCCGATCGACCGCTAGTTAGAGCTGAGTGTTTTGTCGATCGACCGCAAAAACTTACAGTGCTCTCTGTTTTTGAGTTTCGGTTGACCGCCAGAGAGCTGAGCTCTTTGTTTGAGCTCGGTCGACCTAGCGATTAACCGTTGGATTCAACGACTATTTTTATAGCAGTTGGCGATCGACCGGTCGAGCGACCGACCTCTGGCAAAATTGTCAAAAACGGCTAGTATTTTATTTTGATTGATTTTGTTTAATTCTTAAACAGATATATTTTACTTTATTTGGGTTTAATTAATGTTTTAACACCTGGGTTTACTCTCTAATTATCTTTACCGTATTCCTATAAATAAGGGTCATAGTTGAGAGTTTTAAACAAGAATTTATAAGATTTTTGACAAGATTTTACAAGAAAAAATTTGTGTCTAAAGTTTTGAAGAAAAAAAAATCAAGTAAACGAGTTTTTGGGAAATTAAAGTTTCAAACTTCAATATCTTCTTAGATATTTTTCCTAAGTGTTTTCTTAAGAGCTTCATTTCAAAAATCCTACTTTTCTCAGAAGTTTGAGCTATATGATCTCTATATCTATTCTTATTGAATTCTTGTTTTGTGAGATTTCTAGTTTGTGATCTTTGTGATCACCAAGTATTGCTACCTTCACTTGCTTTGTGTTTCTTTCTTGTGTAGAGGTGTATTTGCTTTGTGTATTTGCTAAGTGCCTTCCTCTTGTATAGAGGACCATTGGATTTGTATTTTTCTTGTGTAAAGGATTGTTTATTTGTCGAGTTTCTTTGTGGAGATAGTGAAAATCTTTCTAAGTGAAGGTGGGGATGTGGAGCAAGTGGGAAAACCTCGAAACATATCCTCATGTTTGCGTTTGGCTATCTCTCTCAACTCTACTCTTGTTTATATCTTGCATTGATATTATTGCTTATTTATATATGCTTGATATTGTGCCAACACTTGCTTTGATCCAAGAGAGCTATTGAAGCATCTTAACTCTTATAAAAGAGAAATCTTAAGAAGAAGTTCTAGAGCCTTTTACCGAGAATTCAGATTCACTCTTTGGAATCTATTTTGAGTGTTTAATTTTTTTTAGCCTAAATTTTAAATTTCGCATTTGATTAGCACTTCACCTATTCACCCCCTCTAGGTGACTTTACAATTTCTCACATTGGACTTGGGCTTGGCAAGTTTTAATACTATATTATTTTCTTTGAATTTAAATTTATAAGTGTTAGACCTATCCAGACTGGTCAGATTCAAGTCATACAACCAAGGCTTTTCCAACAAAATATGCAGCGTTTATGTCTAAGACATCACATTAAACACGATTCTCATATCTAGACATGTGGATGATACCTAACAACACTGGATAATAGATTGAGCAGTCTTATCAGCTCAATTCATGTTGTATGGGTGAGAATGTGGTTCAACTTTGAGACTCATCGTCTCAAGAGTTATCTTGGCAATGATGTTTACACAACTACCTCCATCTATCATCAACTTATAATTCTTCCCTTATGTGTGATATAGGTGTGTGGAACACACTAGACCTACGCCAGTTCTCATCTCTAGCAGTTGTGTGAACACCAAATGACAACCAATTAGATGCTAGAAATCCTAACATCATCAACAGAATTAGTCGCGCTACCAATTGGTTCATAGACTGTCTTGATCTCATCATCGTCGGCTTCCCTAATTAGAAGGTTCCTGGAGGGACATTGTGCAACAACGTGACCATAATCTTGACACTTAAAACACTAACTACCCTTAGCCTGCTTAGAAGATTCGCCTATCATAAACTTGCCTTTAGGGTCTTTAGTGGCACGAGTGTTTGGGTTAGGTTACTTTCCTACTTTAGGAATGATCCTACGCTCTAAAGAAAATGTGAGAGAGATTTCTATATCTTGAGCTAGTTGGCTGGCTTGTTCAAGGGTTTCTAACTTATGTGAGTGAATGGACATGGCCCGCTGGATATTTGACCTCAACCCAGAAAGATACCTAAAAATGGCTTGGTAGGAGTCTTCTCACACCCACAACGTAGGGTTAGGTCGTCAAATTAGGTGTAGTCCTGAACTGACTTGCTATCTTGATGAAGGCTGTGCAGCTATCTAAGAGATGATGCTTATTGGAATTGGGATTCTCCTTAAGTTTTTGTTTTATTTCCTCTTAAGACTCTACGGAAGCCCCACGCATAGTGTGTTTTTCTATCGAGATCCAATAGCCGATCCTGTAAGTCTCATCCTAGCAAACCGCATCCTACTTTTCTCGGTGAACCTATACCAATCAAAGTAGTAATTTAAGTCAGTCATCCAATCACTAAAAATCTTCGGGTTAACGATACTGTCAAATGTGGGAGGATCTATTTTAATCTTATGGATTATGTCATCTTCGTCATCCTTACGTCTATTGGTGTTCTTTCTTCTATCTTGAGTATCATCTCTAAAGCTCTCATCTTTATTTATATTTTCTAACCATTCTATCTAAGTTTTAAGTCCTGAAGCTCTTTAAGGATTAGATCTAATTTAACCTTCATATCGAGATTAGAGTGATATGCCCTACAACTATGAAGGAGCATGCACTATCGACAAATGCAAATACAATACACGCAATCACACGGATGCAAAGCATTCCCCAAGTGTCACTAAATGTGTGCACTATATGATCAAACACAATAATTTTCTAATGATTTCTAAATGACGATGCAGAAAATGATTCCTAAAAGTGAATATGTAACAAGCAGCAATATAGGCAATTAGCAGCGGCAATTATAACTTACAATCACCACAAGTTCACAAAAGATATGCAAAATATCGTAAAAGTGAGGTGAGTTTAGAATATAATCAAAGGTGCTTTAAAAGCATCAATACTGAGTAGTGGCTCCAAACAAAGTTGTGTAGAGGTCAGATCTGTTGCCCAAAAACTGCAAAATCTTTTCAGTGACTCCGGGACTCAGCTACGGATCAACGCTTTAGGCAAAACTTGAATCGGACTCCGGACGGATCTGAAATGAGCTCTGAATCAAGACTGTGCTGCTATATGTACAATAGCGGCTCAGAGAAGTAGCGGCTTGGAGTCGGCTCGGCTTAGAGCCGATGACGCTAGCTCGGCTCGGGTGATGTCAGCGTCGACTCGATGATGTCGGCTCAGGCGGCTCAAGTTGAGCCGATAACGTCAGCTTCTGAGCCGATAACGCCAACTTCGGCTCGCGACGGCTCTAGTCTAGCTGCGAGCGGGTTGGGTCACTTCACGGGTCGAATTGCTGTTAACGGTTCGGATCGGGTTCTAATGCTAACCCGAATTTTCAGATCAAATTTTCAATCAACCTAGTGTGGCGACAGTGGCGACAGGTTGACGGTGAGAAAAGCTCTCGAATTCGACGACGACGAGATGGGGGTACGACGTACTGGCGGGAATGATGTGGTAGCGATAGACTTGAGATTTGGATCTTGGTGGTGCTGGCGAGGGAAGACAGAGGTGGCGACGAGTGTGACGTTGATCGTGGTGGCCCGACGGGTCGGCAGAGTTGTCAGAAGATGGAGATGACGACGAGGTTGTTGAAGGAGGGTGATCACCGTGACGGCGATGTCGACAGCGAAGAGAGAAACAGGAGGAGGCGGTGGGGTCGTTGGTGAGGCGGAGTCGTTGCTTAGGTGGGGTCGTGACGGAAGCAGGGTTTCTGTGGGGGGACGGGTTTGCGGTGACGTTTGAGGGATGCGGTGTGGTTGAAGACGAGAGGTTGTGGGTTAGGGTGGTGGGGATTGCAGGTGAAGAGGAGGAAGATGAAGGGAACATTGGAAATTTTAATTTTTTTTTATTTTTTTTTTTTTCTTTTTCTTTTTCTTTTTTCTTCTTCTCTTTTATTTTCAAAAGTCCTATCTAGGGTTTCAATTTTTTTTGATTTTTTTAACTAGAGTAGAGAAAAAGGGGAGAGAAATGATCTGGACTTGTAGAGGAGGAGACTAGTTTTTTTTTGTGGAAAGGAGAATTTTGTGGAGGAAGCGAAGAGCAGGAATTTTAGCTCTGATACTAAACTGTTATAGAATATGAAGAGAAGAAGAAAGATGGAAATAAATTAGGGTTTAGGAGGGTAACGATTGATTTTGGTTTCACCACAAAGGAGATCGCTCTACTACTCGGCTCATCACCATGCAGAGATTTAACACAAAGCAAATAGTGGCAATGCAAAATTTTAAATTTCTCAAATCAACTGAACTGCAAAGAAACTACAGCGTTTGGCCTTTTATAGGCCCTTATAAATAGAAGTCTTTCGTCATATCCGATATGGGATTAAAATAAAAGAGAAAAAATAATCCTAGCCTAAAATGAAGAGTAAAATAGATTAAACAAAGTAAAGAGTAGTGATGCCATCACTTCATCTACCCAAACAAAAAGATTGTCCAAAAATTCTTCTTCCTGAGAAGAATGGATTAACCAAATGTTCTCTTACATTCTATGTACTATTTACATAAATGATATGGGTAAGCCTAGGAACTTTGTGGAAGTGGTGACGTATGAGTCATGTCTATTTTCCCTGATTTACTTCCAAGATTTCTTGATGTTAACTTGAAATTGCAGCTTTTGTGGAGGCTATGCTTCACACTATTGGATATATTTATTCAAGACAGGCTTCAAGAGCGCTTGGAAGGAAAATTTATTTGATGGGTGTGCCGTATATAGCTGAGTGGGTTCGTGACAAAGGTCACCATATCAAATCACAAGTAAATGCAGCTTCGGGTGATCTCTACCAAGCTTCCCTGTAACATTTTCATGTATCAAGGATCAAAGTAACCATATTTGATTTGTTCGGTGCTAGGTGCGATCTCTTTAATCCAGATCCAGGAAGGGATGCAAAAGTTGGAGGGAAGTGAAAATAAGGACGAGGACCTGTTGAAAGCCATTGAAGAGAAAAAGGATGTGATGATTAATTCTTTGTGGAAAATTAATGTGGTTGATATAGGCAACTCTGTCCCATGTTTGTCATGCAGTAAGTTTCATGATGCTTTTCTTTATGGTTGAGAGTCTACTTATAGAAGAAATCGGTATGTGTTTTATATGGCACTTTTACTGATACTGTGTCTTGGAGATGAATTTAAATTATAAAGCATAGTATATCTTTCATCTTCATGAAGGCTCTTTTTTAGGTTTATTCCCTAGTTTCACAAATTTGAATTGTGCAATTGGATGCGGTAGTTCCTCCAAGTCACCTTGATGTGAAACAAAACATTGATGTCCCCATCACACCTATAGCCTTCTAGATCTTTATGGAAATTCTGTGCCTATTTGACAGACAATCTCATAAAGGGTTAATGCCAGGACAACCTGAAAGTTTGGTTTATATTTTTTGTTTAAGCCTTCTCATCTAATAAGCATTATGTCCCAGTTCCATCTAATGAGCAGAAGCATGGTGCGGACGATACTTATAGTTCCAGAATCATTCATGGCGTCTATAAATAGACACCTGTTACTTTCAGTTTGTATCTTGTAATGTTGCCATGATATTCATGATATTAAATATTAAATATAAAGTACATCCGTACATATCTGTGTGATCCCTGTTGGTTTGTATGTAGGATTTACTCCTTTGTGGGCATGCCTTCTATAGCAATTGGTTTGGGTTTGTCCACGAAATTCTGAGAGATACTTTATGTGGGTCCCACATGGGGCTGTAAATGGGATCATGCAGCTCGAGGCTTGGCTTGGTAGAAACTTGCTCAAGCTTGTCTGATAACTTAAATAAGACAAATGTAAGCTTGCTTAAGTAGCTGAATGAGATCAAATAGCTTGAATCTTCAGTATTGTTATCTCATATCTGACGTATGCATATGTACTTATGGCATCAAACTGTTTATCTGTATATTCTCAAAGTGTATTTTGCTCGCTAATAAGGTTGATACTCACAAATGCTCTTTAGCTTCAGCACTGTCACATAATAATGTCTTATAGTTCCTTGTGCTGGGTGTATAGGACAGAGACTTCCCTATCGGGCCTTACGTCTAGTTCGTTTAAGTGTATCTAGTAAGCCTTTGTCCAAACACACACCCCTTCATGAGACTTGTTGCATGTTAGCAGCATGTGCATGTTGATTTGCATGGTTCCTTGCTGCCTGATGCATAAGACAGAAAGTTTAGTCCTGAATTCAGGATTGCCCTCTCATTTCACTGCACATGTTGATCTTCATGAGATGCACATGTTGATCTGCAGCTCCTGATGTATAGGACAGAGAGTTTAGTTGCCCTCTCTTTTCACTGTATATGCTTGACTTTTTGCCAATATTCCATAATATAACTTGCAAACAGAGGCAATTGAATCCAATGCTGAAATAATCCACCTCTACAGAACTCATGAAAGTTTCTCCATGTGAATAATGTTATTGAATGCTTTTTGTGGGTCAGGTTCTCAATGATACCAGTGTCTCCAAGGATGTGCTCAAGTTGCGAGCCAGAGCACTGAAGAAGCTGGGAACTATATTCCAAGTAAGCGTAACTCAGCTATAAATTTGTTCTTGTCATGTTGCTTGTTTCAAGTCGCATCTACAAGACAAGGAGTTAAACCTTGCATACTCTCGAGTCGGATCCGGATTCTAGCACTAGGCCTGTAATAATACTATCTACCAAATCAACAAGTTTTGTATATAAATAAGTACGGGCATGAAAACATGGATGACAGATAGCTGTATAAAGTTGGCCAATCTTCTTCTCGAGCTTTCTTTGTGGGAAAAGGTTTGGGTGTTGAATATTGTGATGTAGATATGAAGTGCTTGTTTGAAGTCATCATCGGTATAGGTTCAATATGTATTATAAGTTTGGGTTATTTAGATATATACCCCTCAAATATTTGGAATTTATAAATTTACCCCCAAAATCTTCGATATTAGAAATTTACCCCCAAAATTTTCTCTATCTTAAAAGGTTAATCCTCCAGTTAGATTTTGAATGAAATATAAATGTTTTATACATTATACTCTTGTCCTTTCTTCTTCATTGTTTCTATATGACCTAAATAAAATTTTATCAAATCCAAAGTTATTCCTCCTCCCCTTCATTCTTCCTCCCCCCACCCCTCGAACCTAAAATTTCTCTAAATTCTTTATCAAATCTCACTTTAAATTTTGTTTTTTGAACTTTTCTTAAATTCGCATATGTGAAAATTATTCGATGTTAGTTTTTTTTTTAATGATAAATGGATGAAATAAAAATGTGCTTGATGTGTGTGTGTGTGTGTGTGAGAGAGAGAGAGAGAGAGAGAGAGAGAGAGAGAGAGAGAGGACAATGTTGTCTTTTTTTAAAAATTAGGCAAGTTAAGGGAATCAAAATGGAATATTCTCTTTTTATTTTAGAAAAAGGGTAAACTTTTAGATTTACAAGATTTAGAGGGTAAATTTCTAATAACAATGATTTGACGGGTAAATTTCTAAATATCAAAGATTTTGGGGTTATATATCTAAATAACCCTATAAGTTTATATAACACTTGATCACTCTATTTTTAATTATTGTTCCTTTTCTATCGATACCATTGGATTTCAGAGTGCCTATATCACAGGGGCATTTGCGTATCATTGGATAATATCCCATTTGGTTCCAGCACTTTTGTCAACAGATTTAATTTCATTCTGTACACAGAACCAAGTCAATTCCCAGAATTCAAGTCCTATCTGCTGGAATTTGTAAAACTGCTTGTCGTTTCCTCGAAATATGTATATCTATATGTAATTTCATCATTATTACCTCTTTTTCAGGGTGTCAAAGATCTGTATCATAGAGAGTCGAGACAGATGCCAAGGGCAAAGATGCTACATCATCAGGAGAGTGGAATAAACAAGGCACATCGTCTGCCAGTGTAGTTACTGTTAAGTGTTCTGATGTTTGATTCTTTTCTTCATTGTAATCTCTGTTTTCTGCATCGCTGTAATTTCTATGAAGTAAACTGTGTCATGTGAGATCCCTGGGTATCTTTTGCTAGCATGAGTAAGCTGGAAAAGTTCTTCAACGAGTTCATAGTATGAAATGAATGACTTGTAAAGAAATACCAAAGAACTTACAGCATGCATTATTGTTTGATCATTTATGATGATGTTGTTTCTAGTTAATTTGTATGATTTTGCTCGTAATTTTACATATTTCAAGGTCGTTGTGTGTGAAGAGAATCAGGCGTGGTATTTCGTTAAAGAAATTAGAAGGGAATTAATCAGAGATATCCTCTCATGTTTATGGTTGTTTCTGGGAAGATTGAAGGAGAGGGAAAGACAAACAGCCAAAGAGAGAAGAAAAAAAGATGAGGATCGAAAACAGAGTCTCACTGATTAAGGAAAAGAGAAGGAGAAAGGGAATTCAAGAAGAAAATTGAAGATAAAAGAGGATTTTTCTCATTTAATTTGCTTGGTATCTTTGTATGTATTTGTTTATCTTCATTCTTTTACCTTATTAAACAAAAAGAATGTTTTTCTCTGCGAATAGAGAGGAGGTTAAAGTCCAAACTACCTCCCAACAAAAAGAAAGAAAAAGATTGAAATCTTTTTCTCGAAGAAGACAATAATTTTTGCTCAGGTTTGTTGGACAACTTGAATGAGTGGAGGTTTATTAAATGTTCAGCATGTTTCAATAATTGTACATTCAAAATCAAAGTTATCAATGGCATTACCCTAAGGTTTGCATGCTAAATGCCATAAAGATGCAACATTCTTCTATCCTTTAAAGAAAAAACACGACATTTTTATCTCCATTTACTTTATTGTTTCTTTTATGAGACTCTCTTTTGTTTTGTGCTATGATAAATTAGAGATTAATTATGTTGGAATATCTATGTGCATGTATTGTCTCATATTGAAAAGTGAAAAGAAAAATGAAAATTTTAAATAGAAAGTTAAAGTCAAGACCTAAGAGCTCAAGCTTTTGAATAGTATTATCACGTCCGAGGGTTTTCGGCCGACACCACATCGATGTTCCTGAGTTGAAAGGTATTTTTTCTTTTTCTGTGTTAGTACTCATATTGTGATACTATGGGAGAATGGTATTGATTGAGAGACCAACGTAAGTTTGTTTATCCACGGATCATATTTCTCATGAACAGCTAAGCTATGAATAGTTACACACTATTGTTTTTTTTTTTTGAAATCTCCCCATTTATAATGGGTGAGGGAATTTGCAAATTGAAAATGGTGAGACACTATTATAGTAGGAAGCTATTGGCGGTTTGTACATACTCGTTGTGATTCATGTGCGAGGCATGCAGTATCCGGGTACTTTTTCTTAAAAAAGAAAAAAAAACTATAGAGTATTTAAATGCAATTGTTGAAATTTCGAGTTCAAAATCGAATAAAAGGCTTTTATTTTAGTTTTATTCATTTATTTTTACCAAGTCAAATAAGAACAGGTGCCACAGAATTCAAGTCGGGTGAGAATATTTCTCAATTACTCTGATTTCTTGATAAAAAGGTTGTTATAACCGCTGGGACTTCGAAAGTTATAAATGGAGACTCCCAGCTTAGTTCTCAACACACAATTTTTTTTCCTCTCTGAAAAGGAAATCAAATTGAGGTCTGCTCTTCGTAACAAAAGCTTCAATGTTAAAAAAAATTTTATTTTTATCTTTATTTTCTGAGCAACTTTTTCATCTGAGCAAGATGCTCTGTCTACTATTCTAGGCCGAGTACTGATTTATTCAGGAGAATTTTACTACTAGGGGACTAGGCCGATTTAACATCTGGACAATGAGACAGGCCTATTGTCTTTTAGGGCAGTGTTTACACGACTGCCAACCCCAAGCCAGGCAATTTTTTCTTGAAATTTTTTTATTTTTATCCCCATTTTATGGGCAACTTTTTCATCTGAGCAAGAGGTTCTGCCTACCGTCTTAGGCCGAGTGCTGATTTATCCGGGAGAAATTTACCACTAGGGGACTAGGCCGATTCAACATCTGAAAAATGAGATGGACAATATTGTCGTCTAGGGTTGTGTTTACACGATTACTAACCCCATGCCAACCAATTTTTCTTTAAATTATTATTTCTATGCTTATATATTCGTGATTAGGAATTTTTATGCTAGTTAATTAACTGGTTAGTTTAATTGTTTTTTTTAATTTTGAAAATAGAGCTAAAATATCCTACAATTTAGAAGACAATAGGAATTTATTTTCTTTTCCTCACGATCAAACTGCCGCATGCTAAGTAGTTAATTAAAAATTCGATTTATGCAACAGAAAATCATGTTCTAATTGTTTGACAAGATAAGTACATTTCTTACTAATTAATTTTCGAGCAATCTTCATTAGCATATTCATACAAGAAGCTAATTAACCTTTTTTCTTTGCATGTGGTTAGTTTTTTTTTTTTTTGGATATATTGTTATTAAGTTATTGCAAATATCTTAAAAGATCTCTCAGACTAAAAGTTCATATAAAGTCTTATATAATTCTTGTAAATTTATTGTTCAGATTATTACAATATCTTGTTTTGTTTAAAACTCTTGCAAAACTTGTTATTTAAATCTTACAAGACCTTATTAAATTAGTTTAAATATTATCTTTTTAAAATTACAAAATCTCATTTTGTAACATTATTGAAAGATTATTTACAAGCTCTTAGTTTCAATATCTTACGAGATCTTATCTTCTTAAAACTCATGTCAAGTTTTCTCAATTTATACAAGTTTCAATTAATAGAAAACTGTCTCTCCCAGATTCTTACAAGAAAATATCTTTTCTAACTTTGCAAAGATTTATCCAAATAGTTCTCCTTATTCAAATTTCAGAAATTACTTATTCAAATACTTACGAGGTTAAATTATTGCAAAACCATTATTCAAGTTCTTACATTCTTCTTACAATTAGTTACCATACTATTGGTTACTTGCAAATAATTAGTTTCTTGTAATTATATAATTTTCTTTTACAAGTTTAGTTAAAACTTATCTCTTTTTTACAAAAGATTTTCTAGATTCATACAAGTTTGACATTATTAAAATTCTTGCAAAGTTCTTCTAGATTCTTGCAAATTTTGTTCATTTCCAGAATCTGCAAAGCTTTTATTACAAGTTTAAAATTCTTGCAAAATTATTATTCACGTCCTCACAAGATTTTATTAAAATTTCAACAAGTTCTTAATTTACTGAAAGTCTTGAGAAAAATTATTATTCATATTTTAGCAAGTATTTACTTTATTCTTAGAAAATTATTATACAGATTCGCATAAGTATTCACTTGCTAAAATTCTTGCAAATCATTTTTACAAGTTTTATCGTGTCAAGTTCTTGGAAAAATTATTATTCAAATTCTTGAAAATAAAGTTTTTCAAATTCTTATAAGTTCTTGTTCCTTAAGAATAATTATTAAAAATCTTACACGTTCTTATCTTGTTCTTGCAAATAATAATTCTAATTACTGCAAATAGTTATACATACCCAATTCATGTTATTAGTTATTATTGTCTTACTATTACAATAACATCATAGCAAGCTAACTGATTGCAAGAACCTGACGTATCTTATTCATGCAAGTTTAGTTTAAGCATTAATTGTATTGATCTGAACAGTAACAATCCTGCAAGTTGAATGACTGTTGCATTCTAACATTTTATGTTATTATTCTTGATTTGGTAAAATCTTCTTCCACTTAATTAAATAAGAGTTCTACATTATTTTTATTTTGCATATCCTAATTTAAAAGCTACAAACATAAACGTGATAAGTTTTCTGGAATTTTCATTTGTGGTGGACAAATCAGATGAAATACTGGTTGACCACCTTAGGCTTATATCAGTATAAATGTCTTTATTCTTGCTCCTTCTCCTAAACCATCATCATTTGATTCTTCTTTGGCAAACCTAGATTACAACTTTAACATTATTTGTATTCTCTTCATGTAACTAAAATAGATATAAACTCCTAAGTATCTTTTATTCAATATGACAAGTAATTGAAAGGCAAATCATTCCTTGGAATATCAATTCAATTGATATCTAAGGAAGGGTTATGAAAGATGATTACTTGATTAAAGAGCATTCAATCGAATGAAAAACATCCCACCTGATTTTCACCAACCTGGCCAGTTGGATTGATTGACTTTGGATTTGACAAGCCTAATATGGTGGGAAAAATCTCACCGATTCGCAATGGATGAATATCTGCCACGAGCGACTGGATATTCCCCGATCTGACCTTCCAGAGCACACAGAGAAAAGGACATTTTTTGGGTTAAGAGCGCCGATGTAGTGCCGGCCTAAAACTCTCGAGCGTGAGAATCAATAGGTGAAAAGAAAAAGAGGGCGACACAGTAAAACTGTCAGTGTGGTGGAAGGGTGGATTACAAGACTGAAATAGAGAAACTTCCAGTGCAGTAGAATGGACTAGTATAGAAAAATTGTTAGTGTGTAATGGCAGACTGGAACATGAAAACGTTCAGTATATTGTAGTATTTGTTGGCCCAAAGGCCTATCACTATAGTTTTAATGATGACTAACTCATGTAGTTATGGTACAATGATCTTGTGATTACTAAGTTTCATATATAGGTCAAGATCATTATTGGGTGTTTAACTTCAACAAAGAATTCAAAGTCAAGTTTTGAAGCAATCACAAGTTGAATCAAGCTCATGCCCAAAGGTCGCATCTAGTACCCAAAAGAAGTCAAACTCTATGGATCGTGTTTGAATCAAGTCGTCTTGGAGAAGAAGAGCGACAAGAAGACTTCGATTTAGGTTAGTTTGTTTAGTGTTTAGATCTTTTGTAAGGATAGTTTAGGTTTGAGTTGCTCAAGTACACATACACAAGTTCAAAAGTTTTCATCTTGGTTTAACCGGGTTTATTGAGTTTCAAAATATATCTCTCAGTTTCAAATTGGAAGAATATATACTTAAACTATATATTTTCAGATATATCTGAATTACATGTTAAATATTTACTTAGATACTAAGTATGCACTCAATGACATTTGACAAACTTAACTTTTTTGATTATTTTTCAGCATATTAAATATATGTATATATGTATATATATATATATATATACTTGAATAATCAAATATAATGTATATATGCTTTGTCATAAATTATTATAGGATAATTTACTCGTTTTGAAACTATAAAAATATGAAAAATTTTATAATTACCTTATGATCCCAGATGGTGGGAGACTCTGACAATTACCTAAAGGTTTTATAGATCTTACAAAGAATGTCAAGAGTCATAATAATATGGTCATAAAGAGTTAAATATCTTATTATAATAATATGACTAAGAATTTTCTAGGAGTGTGATCCTAAATTTATTGAGAGAGATGGGATTAAACCCATAATAGAGTTTACCGACAATGAAAACCTAAGCTACTTGATTGGGAGCTAGTTTCATGAAAGAGTTCAACTTGGTAGAAACAAGCTGAATTGGTGATACTTGTGTGGAGTATGGACTCATATATATTTATCTTATATGTAGCATTATAGCTACTACCTTTTTTATGATGAAGATTCTCTTATGATACAACTAGATAAGGTTGAGTTTCACTCTTAATAAATTCAACGCATATAGTGTGGACGGTATAACACTGTACTACCCTTGGAGGACTTACGTACGTGAGAGGAATCGTGATGGTGGCGATTGAGAGGGGAAGGCTGACCACTAGAAACTCTGATGAGTCAGTTATTGTGAGCATGCTCATTAACTTCACCCGCTCGCTCAATAGATGGAGACTTACTGTGTGTATATTCTATTAATATCTGGTTAAAGAGGCTAGTTTCAAGCAGTCTACTATGTCTCTTAGATGACGATGAATTCACTAAAGAAAGTTCCAAGTGTAATCCACAGTCCCGAATTCACATCATGATATTGCCTGATTTTATTCGGGTTTTATAATTTGATGATTTGTTTTATTATGTTGTTGTTTTGTTTTATCTTCCCTGAAACTCAAGCATGTGAGGAGGATTGTTGGAATTTTGATTTCAAAATCAAATAAAGAAAACTTTTATTTTAGTTTTAATTCATTTATTTTTACCAAGTCAAATGAGACTAAGTCTCATGGGATCTAAGTCGGGTGAGAATATCTCTCAATTGCTCAGATTTTCTGATGAAATTGTTATAATCACTTGGCTCTGAAAGTTACAAATAAAGCCTCCAAGCTTATTTCTCAATGCATAATTTTCTCTCTCTGTGAGAAGGAAAAGCAAACTGAGGCATGCTCTTCGTGAGAAGGACTTCAATATTAAAGAAAATTTTGTTTTTATTTTAATTTTGGGGAACTTCATCTGAACAAGAGTCCCTATCTACCTTTCTAGGCCAAGCACTAGTGTATTTAGGGAGGCTTTTACACTAAGGGACGAGGCTGATTTAATGTCTGTATAAAGAGACATGTTTATTGTCTTTTAGAACAGTGTTTACTTGACTACTAATCACAGCCCGACTAATTTTTCATTGAATTATTATTTTTATGTTTGTTTATTTATGATTAGAAATTTTCATGTTAGTTAATTAATTGATTGATTTAATTACTTCTTTAATTTTGAAAAAGAGAACTAAATTATGTTACAACGAAACTGTACGGTTATTAAAATGCAAATTTGATCCTTATTTAACGAAGACGACACGAGAAAAAGACAAAATTAACAGTCCCCGGGAGAGCGCGACGCGAAATAATAAGACATCCGTGGGCTGTGACAGACTCCGTACTTCCTGGCAAGAGATCTGACCGTCCAATTTCATTCTAGACAGAGATAAAAAGGTTAAAAAAACAAAAAAACACAAAACGACAAAAAATCGAACAGAGAGAAAGAAAGAAGAAAAAGAGACAGTGACGCATCAAAATGATCCTCCCACTGTAATGCTCTCTCTCTCTCTCTCTCTCTGAAACCCTATCGAGAATGAAAATTCTCTTTTTATTTTAGTGATGGCGACATTGCTCGAGTTTGTTCCCATTGTTTAATGCTCGCTCTCGCTTTATAAAGTGAACAGTAGAAGAAGAAAATGGGAGGAGGAGCTCTTATCGGATCCGTTCTGATCACAAAACCCTAGCTTCTCTCTTTTCTTTCACCAGCAACCGCCTCCCAATTCCAAGGTAAAAACCTAGCCCCGATTCGAGAAAATCACAGCTGATGCCTCTTCCTCTTTGATTGAATTTTGGTTGGTTATCCGCTCGTAGCTTGAATTTGTGTGGGGTTTTTAATTGTATTTTACATTGGCCGTTTGATTTGGCGAAGGATTTAGTGTTCTCAGTGGAAGAAATGAAATTTGATTGTTTGTAACCCAATGTCAACGTTTGATTTCAGTGTTTTATCTGTTTATTAGCTAATCTTTACTTTTATCCTGTCGTAATTTAGTAATATTCTTTAGGACTAATCTTTTTGCTGATTTGTTAAGGAAATTAGTTGTGGTTAGTTGTGTCTTTCCCTTATGCGAATTTTCAGTCCGATCAGTCCTCTTCTTAAATGCGATCATCAACTCTTTTCATTTTTTTTAATTATGTAAATTTTTTATATAATCCAGTTTCAGCAACTATATGAATCTACTGAATCTGATTGTGTTTTCATGTATAGCTGAAATTTTGTCAGGTGTCAGTTTAAAGCTTCTCTCTTTATTTCTAATCTTTTGTCTGAGTTCCTATTGTTGGGATTGGTTTCTGGAAGAATTTTGAATGTTCTTCAGCTTTTCACAGTAATGATCCTTAGTTTCTATACTTAATATAGGTTACCATTGTGCTATTTATCTGTATATATGGTTATTACTTATTAGTTTCTTAGGAAAGAACATTTATTTTATATGCAACTCCTGTAGTCATCTATATGCTGTTATGACTGATGCCCTTGCCGTTTATGTTGACAGGATCCGGTGGAGTTTCACCTGATTTTATTATAGAGAGCTAGCATTGTGACCGTTGGATGGGCCAACATCCTCCTGTAGATACTGTGAAATTTCCAATTATACAGTAGGCTTTTTTCCTTCCTTTGTTGTGTCAGTATGGGGGCCAAATGCTGCATGCCTGTTAGAGATGACATGCCCATGATTTTGAGGAAGAAATATAGACTTCCGCCCGAGCTCTACACCCGGAGGAATAATAGATGCTCGCCTTCGTGGAGCTTCCGATGTGACAATCGAACACATATAGAAGATATCGTGGACAACCCTGCTTGGCTTTCTCATGAGCATGGTAGGACTGTTGTCTCAGAACATAAAAGTGAGGGAGATGCGGAAATTGAAGGATATTCAGATGGGAGCAGCTCGCCTGATGCTTTTCGGATGTCCAGGTGGCAGAAATCCAGCACACTGGGAAACTCACAGACTGGCGCTGCAGGTAATATGATTTGAACAAAGCATAATGTATCTCATATTATTTACTTGGTTAATATTGCTTGAATATTAGGAAACGGTGGACTTGCAAAAACTCTGCATGAAGTTTCATAAAGAGTGATATTCTGAACCATCTACTAACCTGAATAAATACTTAAGCTCTATTCGTATTTTTTGTTTGGCTTCTCTATTATTCTTTTTACTTCTTTTTCTTCCACTGAATTTTTCGTTGATGTGTCATGTGTTCATCAACCTTCACTTCTTTTGTATCTTTTGGAAGCATGTTTTAACTTAGTAATTATATTTTATGGTTTTGTTTGAAATTCTGGTAAGATTAGGCATCCAACATGAGTTTGCAAGTGAGCTTTTGAAAACCTAATGCGAATCGCTAGAATTTGTTTGGATGTTAAAATTTTGCATGTTAAAAACTTGTTTTTAACATGAGTTTATCTAAAATTTAGTCCTAACTATAAGAAACAATAAGTCCGCAGTACTTATTCTTTAAATATCAAAGATTCTAACTGTTAAGCATAGCTCTGAGATTTAGATGAAAACTTGTAGAGATTCTGTTGGATTTAAGGTGTCCTACTTCTGTTTAATTTGTCTTGGACATGTTTGCTCGATTGGTACCCACAGTATCTAGCACAAAACAGTTGCTTTTCATTCCTGCTATGACATATTTTGTTGTTGGAAATCAAATCAAGCACCTCATGATGATTAAGTCGCCAATTAATTGTGTTCTGTTGTAAGAAGAAACCGAATGCTCCCAATTCACTATTCTTCAATTAGTGAAATGGAGGTTAGCTGCAATCACATCGCAAGTAAATGCAATAAGGTAAAGCAACAAAAGACATCAAAATACCAACCACCCATATTCATAAGAGAATATACCTGAATATGGTGATACAGATTGAGATATTGGAGATGATTTTGCTCCAGGTTGAGCTCCTTCAATTTTGATGTCTCCTGATGCAGTTTGTGATTCCTTTGCTTTGCAAATAGGCCAGATGGTTTTAGCTGATAACTTGTATCTGAGAGTGTCTTGCATGTTCTTTGTCTCAGTTGTAGAGCCGATGAAAATACAAAAAGAGGAAAGCATTCTAGTTAAATATGTTTATTAAGATGGACCAAGTAATCTAAAATGAAAACTAACAGTGGAAGAATGAGAGGTCATGTTTTAGTGATTTAGTATAGCACAAAACTGGCGTGATCCCTCTTTTGAGAAGTATGGTACAAGTCTCAAGTTTTCTCATTATTGCTTGCTAAAAGGCAAGGGGTCCCTTAGAAGGCTCTAAGAGTGCCTAACAAGTTCCTCCCTTGACCTTTCAAAGATGTGTGAATGCACAGTTTGACAAAGTGAAAGACACCAGAGTATTGCCACAGAATAGTTACAATTGGCAAGAACAAACCAGAGAGAAAGAAAGCGAGAAAACATGGATTTAACGAGGTTCGACAATTGCCTACATCCTCGAGGCAGAAGGGGGGAGAGATCTTTTTAATCAATCAATTCAGGTAACAAATACTGGGGACAATACCCCTCTTTATATAGCCAAAGAATCTACGAAGAAAAAAAACCAACAGATCCTGAATTCGGATCACAAACGAGTCCAGAATTCAAACAAGAAATCGCTCAGAATTGTCGTGCGATCGACCGATCGCTCTCTGTGCATGCTCAAGTCTATACTCTAGCCGATTGACTGGGCGGTCGACTGCTAGTTGTCTAGAGCCAAAAATCACGTTCTAGACAGTTGACCCGACAGTCGACCGACTATCTTCTGCTGCATTGCTCCCTCTGGGCGGTCGACCGCTACATGCTTTTCTTCTGTTGTGCACTTCTGTGCATGGCCAGTCGACTGGCCGGTCGACCGAGCTTCTGTCTCCGGTAGTAGACTATGCCTCTATCCTTGACAATACTTGGGTCTTCTACAAGTCTTGGGCACACAGTTAAACTCCATAACTCTGGGTTATCTTCTCCAATAAGTTAAAAAATTCTACCAACAAGATTTTATATTCTTTTCTCACAATTCTCCACCTTGGTGAAGATTTTTCAAATCTGAGAAGAACACAACAAAGCACCTTGTCGAACTCAATCGGGATGCACCAACATGGTTGCCTACATTTCCCATGCCCGAGGGATCAAGCAATCCGTAGTTCATCCAAATGAGCTCCACCGAACTCAATTAATTTGAAGGTTATGGAGTAACTCCTTGCAATGCACAGAGTCTACCTCCGAAACAACCTTTGTAAGCATATCGGCAGGATTTTCTTCGTGTGAATCTTCTTTAACTCGATGTCACCCTCATCAAGAATCTCCCGAATAAAGTGAAACCTGACGTTGATGTGCTTCATCCTTGCATGATAAACTTGGCTCTTTGCTAAATAGATATCACTCATGCTATCACAATTGATCTTCAATAGATCCTCCCCTAATCGTCAATCAACCCTTAAAGCAAAATTCCCTCCTTCATAGTCTTTGTCAGGGCCATATACTCAACCTTCATAGTAGACGAAGCGATAGTAGACTGTAGAATGGAGCACCAACACACCAGTGCTTGGGACAATATAAATACATACTCTGTTGTAAATTTGCACTTGTCGAGATCTCTAGTATTGTCTGAATGGAGTACCTTAATCTTCCTTCCCGTATTCTTCTCCATAATCTTTTTCACTCCACAAACAACTTTGAGGCTTCTCCTTTGTGCTTCATGGTATATACCCCACATCGTCTAGAGTAATCATTAATAAAAGATACAAAGTAGTAGTTACCTCTAACAAATATCGTTTTGGTAGGTCCTCAAATATTTGTGTGAACATAGTAAGAATCCCCTCAGTGCAATGAATCATGGTGCCTAATTTATGAATCGCGGTACTGAATTTAACCTTTGTCTTCTTTCCTCAATGCTCATAAAATTTCAATTTGCAGGTCTAAGCACCTTGCAATAAATTTTGCTTTGCTAGAGCTTGCAAAGACTTTTCACCTATATGTCCGAGCCTCATGTGCCATAGCCGGGTACAATTATCTTCTGAACAAATAAAAGTAACCACTTGCACTATAACTGTGTTACCCTTCAAGTAATGGAGGTTATTGCGTCAGAAGCCCTTCATCACAACCATCGAGTTTCTAATCATCTTGAGAACACCGTCTCTACCAGATGTCTCTGGACCCAATGCTTCTAAGGTACCAACTGAGATAAGATTTTTCTTCAATTGAGGTACATACACCACTTTCTTCAGTCTCGCACTATCCCATCAAACAATTTGATAAGGACTGTACCTATCTCTTCCATGTTACACGGACGATCATCACCCATGACGACGGAATAACCATCTAGCTTATCGAAGTTAGAAAATTAATTCTTATTAGGACATACATGATAGGTAGCACCTGTATCTAGTATCCACTCAGAATCACCTGAGTAGCCAATAGTAAGAGTAGTGACTGAGAACGAGAATACCGATGAGTCCGAATCTGATCCATCTGCCTGTGATGTACCATTATCTGTAAGAGATTTGCCTCGAGCTTCGACTTTTTCTTATCCTTGATTCTTAGACAACCAACATTCCAGTGCCCCAACTCTTTGCAAAAGATACACTGGTTCTTCTTTAGATCTCTGAAATCGGCTCTAGATTTTGATCTACCTCGATCACTTTTGTCCTTTCGATTGGAACTCTTGTCTCTTACCGTTAACGCTTTTGCTGATGTACTATTGAATGACGCTTTGTCCTTTCTCAATTCATAATTTACAAAAGTAGAAGAAATATCATTATAGCCAAGCAATTGTTTACCGTTGATTAGGGTGAGAACGAAGGTCTCATAGTCCTCGTTAGGAAGATAACTCAAAAGAGCTAACGCCTTGTCCTTCTCCTCGATCACCACGTCCACGTTGGCTAAATATGCCATAAGCTTCGTGTAGTTATTCATGTGATCACTGATCGATATACTTTTTTTTTCAAGTGGAAGCGATAAAGCCTCCTCTTCAGGTGCAAGCAATTCTGATGCGGACAACGGAATGACGATATGGCAAATCTTTCATCGTTGGAGAAGACGAATTGTTTCAGTATCCTAGTAGCTGTAAAATTCAAATTCTATGTAATTTTTAGGTTCGTTATTTTGATTTTTGTAGCTGAAGTTATAATAGGACTCTAGTTTTTTTTTTATATTTTCTCTTTCATTTAGACTTTTTATTTCTTTTAGGATTAGGATTATGCAATCCCAATACAAGTAGGAGATGCAATTTTGTAGCATATATAAAAGCCCTATGTATTCACTTTTTTTACAATGAAAAGGAACAATGAAAATTTGCTATTCTCTTTATGAGTTGGCTATGGATTTTAATCCTCTTTCAATAGTAGTGGAATGTCTATTAAACCCCGATTAGTGGTGGGATGCCCTAATTAGTTTATCATAAATATATCTTTTTTCCTCTCCAATTTCCCACAAACAAATTTCTTTCACTCAAAAAACAGATTCGCGCAAGAAAAATTCAACCACCAGCAAGCTACTTTGTTCGGACCATATCTTACTCATCTGGAGTTCAAATCATACACCATTTAAAGCGTTGAAATCGTGACAGAAAGATCTACACTATTACAAAATTTCAGAGCAAGAAAATAGAGGAAAATCAGGTTTTATTCACAGGTAATCAAGAGGTATAATTTCAATCCACAAATATTTATTTATAAGTTTGGTATTACATCTCTAATTTCTTATCAACCTTGATTACTCTCCACTTCAAATTGTAAGTTGAGTGCTTCTGCTTTTCGATAATCTTTAGCTTATTTATTGATCATTGAACTGTTCTTGCATAACATTAACATTGAGTTAGTACTTTAATATTCGAAATAGATAAAATAAATGCATATTAAAGAAACATACCTAATATTAACTGTTTTAAACTTTCCTACCAACAATCGTTCTTGTTGGTGAAACATTTAATTAAGTTATTTTATCAATTGCTTTTGCTCATACACATTTAACATCAGTTTGGTATCAGAGCACAGTTAGGTAGGATTTGCATATTAGTCACGTTTATTTGTTTTTTTTTCCTTCTACTTAGATTTTATTCAAAACCTCAAAAATATTTAGTATAAATTAGGAAACCTTGAAAGGTAAATCTTTCCCTGAATTTCGTACGATTGGTGTCTAACCAAGGAAGGGTACTCAACGTGATTCTGTAATTAAGGAACGCCAAGTGCGAAAAACATCCCACCTGAGTTACGCCGATCGGCCAATTGGACTGAAAAATTGGGGTTTGACTTACCCAATGATTTTAGAAGACAAGTTTTTGAAAAATTAAACAAAAAAATTCAAAATTCAAAACAAAAATAATTATATAAATTTGCCTTCATACTAAGACTCATACATTGCATGTCAACCTGTAGTGGTACCCCATACTTGTGTGAAAAAGTTAGTGAACCAACACTGATTCCATGGCCTCCTAACCCACCCTAACTGACACCATGACTAAACTTGATTTCCTAACTCAAGAAGCTAATGCCTTCCGTTTAGACGCAAAACGGTTGAAAGAGAATCTCAATAAGGTAGTGACCAAATTGGAGACCCACAATCAGAACCCGAAAAGTAGTACTTGTGTAATCCCCATAGTTAAAAAAGTTGTGGACAAGCCTTATAGCACTATTCCTCTGATATTCACTCCCGTGGTAAAAGAGTTTAGTAAAGTCCCAAAGGAGTTCCATGACAAACCATCGCCTATATGCGATAACCAATCCGAAATTGAATCTGATTCCAAAGAGTTTACATATCACCTAGATATAGATTCTGATAAAGACGTAGATGATGACTTCGCCGACGATCAAGTCTATGAAGAATTAGGAGATGACATCGTAGAGTCTAGTACCTTGATTTCTCATGAAGTCATCCCAGTGATTATGTAACTTGTTGACGTTTTTTTTTAAAGATGTTACATATAATGACATTATTCAAATACTTTCGAGTCACTTGTCCATTATTAGCACTGCCTTGTCACAAAAAGGATACAAGAACTGTAGAGTCATTATAAATAATGAAAGCTGCACCAATGTAGTATTCTTTGAGTTATTCGAAAATGATGGATTAAAGTCGTTACCCCACTCTCACCCAGTTAAGGTACCATGTTCAAGTCTACAATCATAGAAGTTCAACAATTGTGTCTAGTCGCAATCGATTTTCATCTCTATATTTGGAGAACTATGTGACATATGTTAAGAACCAAGTTTATGTTCTCCACTGCTTTTCAATTCCTAACCGATTGTCAAATTGAAATCGTTCATGAGTCTGCATTATCATCTTTTGCATCACATGTGCACGTTGAATCATATCACAATTTACACAAGGAAGTCATGGATAAGATTGCTCAAAATAACGCCAACTATAAGATTCAAATTGACATTAGAAAATTGTTTAAAACTTTTAATGTTGGTGATGTTATTTTACTTGCTTGTAGTGCTGATCCGTTTCAAATCTTAAAGAAACTTAATAGTCATGTTTATGTTATAGATTTTGGTATCAGTTCTATTTCAATATTGAAGATTTAGTGGATTACAAAGGTTTTTGATTTTAACCTAGCAACTTCCTTATTGATCCACAACCTATTTTTGAGAGATCCTCCATTTCACCAATTCCAAATATTTTAACTAATATAGTTGATCAGATTGATAAAATTTTGGATGATGAAATATCATGATTTGTAAGTATTTGGTTTGACGGAAAGGAAGAGCACCGACTGATTTCAATAGGTTGAAGCAAGATGAAATCACTTCTATTACAGACTTGACGGAGTCGAGCTCTTTTCAATATAGGGAGAATGATGCGGATAACATAACGATGATATGACAAATCTTTCATTGTTGGAGAAGACGGATTGTTCCAGTATCCCAGTAGCTGTAGAATTCAAATTCTATGTAATTTTTAGTAATTGAAGTTGTAATAGGATTCTAGTTTCTATTTTATGTATTTTCTCTTTCATTTAGACTTTTGATTTCTTTTAAGATTAGGATTATGTAATCCCAATGCAAGTAGGAGATGCAATTTTGTAGCCTATATAAAAGCCCCAATGTATTCACTTTTTTTACAATGAAGAGAAACAATGAAAATTTTTATTCTCTTTATGAGTTTGCTATGGATTTTAAATTCTCTTTCTAACAGTAATGGGATGTCTTATTAAACCCGATTAGTGGTGGGATGTCCTAATTGGTTTATCATAAATATATCTTTTTTCTTCTCCAATCTCCCACAAACAAATTTCTTTCACTCAAAAAATAGATTCACGCAAGGAAAATTCAGCCACCAGCAAGCTCCTTTATTCGGACCTTATACTCATTTGAAGTTCAAATCATACACCGTTCGAAGTGTTGGAATCATGATAGAAAGATCTACACTACTACAAAAATTCAGAGCAAGAAAACAGAAGAAAATCAGGTTTTATTTACAGGTAATTAAGAGATATAATTTTAATCCACGAATATTTATTTACAAATTTAATATTACATCTCTAATTTCTTATCAACCTTGATCACTGTCTACTTCAAATATTGAGTTGAGTCGCTTCTACTTGTCCGATAATCTTTATCTTCTTTTTTGATCATTGAACTGCCCCTACATAACATTAACATTGAGTTGTTACTTTAATATTTGAAATAGATCAAATAAATGCATGTAAAAGAAACATACCTAATATTAACTGTTTTAAGCATTCCCACCAACGATCGTTCTTGTTGATGAAACGTTTAATTGGGTTATTTTATCAATTGCTTCCGCCCATACATGTTTCACATCAGATTCTATGTGCTTTTGGTCAAGTACTTGCCCCTTAGGATATTTCATGTATTCTTCATGAAGTCTTAGTCATCACATGATACTTGATATCTTGTGTTAAACAAGATCTTATGACGCCACAAGTCGTCCTATTCATCTTATCCCAGTCCTTTTCAGAAGTTTCCTCCGCCTTTTTCTTCAAACGTAGAGAATTTTCGAGGTTTGACGTCGTCAGCGCGTTCATCACCTCACGTCTGTACCTGCCAAAATTGTTCATGTCATCAAATTTCACCACATTAATTTTGACGGATGACTATTCACAGTATTCACTGTAGGTTGACTATTCCCGACCATCTCCTCCAGTAGATCCAACAAAGTAATGCAAAAACAATTAGTGAAAAATAAATCCAAATAAAAAAAAACAATTCTTTACCTCCAAATGAAACTGTCGAATAGTTTCCAAAGCGATTTGCTCCACCCGAATGAAACTCCCTGTCGAAGACCCAAAAAGCTTTGATACCACTTGT
Source organism: Agave tequilana (assembly GCA_038442645.1). NCBI lineage: Eukaryota > Viridiplantae > Streptophyta > Magnoliopsida > Asparagales > Asparagaceae > Agave > Agave tequilana. Next base: position 72,397 of record JAVJIF010016426.1, read on the forward strand.
TGGGTACCTGCCGGAGGTCTACATGCAAATACCAGAGTATTGCCGCAAAACAGTCACAATTGGTAAGAACAAAACAAAAAGAAAGAAAGTGAGAAAATACAAATTTAACGAGGTTTAGCAATTGCCTACGTCCTCGAGGCAGAAGGGGAGATAGATCTTTTTAATCAATCAATTCAGGTTACAAATACTAGGGACAACATCCCTCTTTATATAGCCAAAGAATCTACAAAGAAAAGAAAACCAACAGATAAGAATTTGGATCAGAAACGAATCCAGAATTCAAATAGAAAATCGCTCAGAACCGTCGTGCGGTTGACCATTCTCTATGCTGGCTCCAGTATGCACTCTAGCCGGTCGACCGCGCGGTTGACTGCTAGTTGTGTAGAGCCAAAAATCACGTTTTGGACGGTCGACCCAGCGGTCGGCCGAGTGTCTTCTGCTGCACTGCTCCCTCTGAGCAGTCGACCACTACATTTCTTTCTTCTCTTGTGCATTTTTGTGCATGGTCGGTCGACCAGACGGTCGACCGGGCCTCTGTCTTCGGCAATACTTGGGTGTTCTACAAGTCTTAGGCACACCTTTAAACTCTATAACTTTGAGCTATCTTCTCCAATAAGTAAAAAAAACTGTACCAATAAGATTTTACACTCTCTCCCCACAAACTCTTCAGGATGGTATGGACCCAATAAATAGTTGTGGAAATGTGACTGATAGTCTAAAAACTTGGTGCATGGGCGAAATAAATCTGCGTGTAAGAAACATGTCTGCCATGGTTTTGTAGTCCTTAGATGTTATGGTGGTTGGGTGTTTTAGGGAGGAGCCACCTCATATACAACTTATGAGATCTTTGAACTAAGGTAATCTCATGTGTAGACTGTAGTTTATTGACTTTCCAAGCTTTAAAATTTTGGCTGAGGGCTGATCTGAAAAAATCAGGCCGGAAAATCTATCTCAACCTAATTTCAGTTATAATTTTAGTGCAATTACTGGATTTGATCACGTACATGTTTATTGAAAAACTGGCGGACATTAACCAACCATACTTTTAACTCGTTAGAACAAGGAAAGAGAGAGAAACAAGAAAGTTACCTATCCGAGGCTATTCCCTGGTGCTCTTCCTCTCCCTCACTGTGGTTGCTCTTCTCCTCCTCCATCACTACTTGTAATTTTCACTGATAGCAATATAGAGTTTAGAGTCGAACTGGGAATTCTTGTCAATTTTCAGGGTTTTTCAACTTGAGCTTACTGAACCTGGACCAGAATTTCCTGAACACGCTGTACGTTTCTACCTCTGATTTCTATGACTTAACATATTCTTGATCTTTCCAATAATTATTTTCATGTGAGCTTCCACTTTTATTAGTGAGGATGGAGAGTCTGCTAGTATTGGTGATATCCAAAAATCAGTTATGGAATCTTCTTCAATATCCATACTGGATGATTGCTGACATTACTGGAAATAAATTTCTAAAAACCATCAGCAGAAATGAAGATTTGGAGAAACTTATGGGATTTCTTGGCGGACATGCTGTATTGATTATAGGTTTTTCTCTTGTGAGCTGTTTTTCTGTTTCATTGGTGGCGAAAAGTATTATATTGGTTGCTTCAGGATGTTTGTATCAGGTCGAAAATGGAAGCATGTTTCACCTAATGCTCTTCTTAGCTGCCACTTTGCTTGAACTCTGCGTGAGAAGGTTTCAGACCAATTATGTGCTGCAAAGAGTAGATAGTAAACAAGTGGAGGAAGAACTTTCACAATACTTGTAGGGAGAGGGTAAAATCTTGTTGAAAGGGTTTGTTAAACTTTGTTGAGGGTTAGCTAAAAATCGATGTGATCAATAGTGTCGAATACGAGAGCGTGTCGGTAACATCGAAGTTGGATTGCACAGGAGGAACCAAGGCTAGTTGACTAATGTGACAAACAAAGAGTTGGAAGCTTCTGTTTCATTACAGACTAGTCGACTAATCTATGTATTCTCAAGGTTATAAGTCGACTAATCAATGTTATAAGTTGACTAACTCTGTTGCACGACCTATTTTCAAATCTGATTCAGAATCCGTTTCTGATCTGATTTTGATGTTTTTGGTTTCTTTTTCTTTGTGGATTCTTTGGCTATATAAGGAGGGGTAGTGTCCTTAATATTTGTAATCTGTAATTGATTGATTCAATAAGAACTCTCTCTCCTTGCCCGAGGATATAGGCAAATTGTCGAACCTCGTTAAATATTGTGTTGGCTTGTTTTTTCTCTTGTTTCTTAGTTCTTGTCATGTGGGTAATTCTCTGCTGTATCTATTTCTATTGGTGGATTTCTCATTGGTTGTTGCCTCGCGCGCAACAAGTGGTATCAGAACATCCTAGGTTCGTCGTGGGATCGTGTATCGATTCCAAAGTATTGGTGGCTGTTTGGCGGAGATTGTGTGTCGATCTCGGAGAAACGCTGGGACTGTTTGTGGGATCGTGTGTCGATCTCAAAATAGCGTTTGGATTGCTTGAGGAATCAAATTTGGAGTAGATCGCTTTGAAAACTTTTCAAGGGTTTCGCTTTGAGGTAAAGATCCTATTTTTATCTAGTTTTTTAATCTAACTCTGTTTGTTTTCCGTATTGTTTGAGGAATACTTGAGAAGATGACTGTAGATAGTACATCTACGGTGAAATCCGTGAATCCACATCCATTGAGGATCAATGTGGTGAAGTTCGACGATAAGAACAACTTTGGTATGTGAAGATGTGAGGTGATGGTTGCATTGACGGCATCAAATCTCAAAGACACTCTGTGGTTGGAGAAAAAGCGCGAGACTACTACTGAAGAGGATTGGGACAAGATGAACCGAACGGCGTGTGACTTAATAAGGTCTTGTTTGACACAAGATATCAAGTATCATGTGTTGCATGAAACATCTACAAGGTAGCTGTGAGAGATCCTGGAGAAAATTATCTGACGAAGAACATCGAGTCGCAGTTGCAGTTGAAGAGGAGGCTTTATCGCTTCCATATGAAGAGAGAAATCTCCATTGATGAACACATGAAAAGCTACACAATGCTTCTTACAGACTCAGATAATGTGGACGTGAAAATTGATGAAGAGGATAGGTGGTGATTCTATTGAATTATCTTCCTGAAGAAGAGTATGAAACCTTTACTCTTATCTTGATCAATGACAGACAATCACTTAACTATAATAAGATGCCTGCTGCTCTTGTGAATTATGAAGTAAGGAGGCAGGACAAATTATCTTCTTTTGGGAGACAAAAACAGAGGTATTGGCGGTAAAAGGCAAGAGTTCTAATCGGAAGGGCAGAAGTGATCATGGGAGATCGAAGTCCAGACCAGGTTTCAGAGATCTGAAGAAGAACCAGTGCGCGTTATACAAAGAGTTAGGGCACTGGAAGGTTGATAGTCCAAAGGCCAAAGATAAGAAGGAGTCAAAGGCTGAGGCAAATCTCGCACAAGTGGTCAGTACTCATGCCAGTACTTCACAGGCGGATGGATCAGATTCAGACTCATCGGTATTTTCTTTCTTTGTTACTACTCCTACTGTTGGTTACTTAAGTAATTCTGAGTGAATCTTAGATACAGGAGCTACCTATCATGTGTGCCCGAACATGGCCTGATTTTCTAACTTTGAGAAGCTAGATGAATGTTTTGCTGTCATGAGTGATGATCATCTGTGTAATGTGGAAGGGATAGGTATAGTCCGTATCAAGATGTTTGATGGGATAGTATGAGAATTAAAGAAAGTGAAGTATGTATCTCAACTCAAAAGGAATCTTATCTCAGTTGGTGCTTTGGAAACATTGGATCTGTGGTGTCTATACGAGATGGTGTTCTCAAGATGACCAAAGGCTCAATGGTGGTTATGAAGGGCGTCCGCCGAAATAATCTCTACTACTTGAAGGGTAGTACAATTATAGGTCAGGTGGAGAGTTCTATTTCTTCAGATAATGTTTGTATACAGGTCTGACATATGAGGCTTGGACACGGAGGAGAAAAGTCTTTGCAAGCTCCAGCAAAGAAGGGATCATTGGAAGGTGCATCTACCTGTAACTTGAAATTGGGTGAACACGACGTTCTGGACAAGAAGAAGGTGAAATTCAACATCAATACTCATCACTCGGAAGGTCTTCTTGATTGTGTTCACATAAGTATTTGGGGACCTATCAAAACTGCATCACTTGGAGGCCATATGTATTTTATCTCTTTTATTGACAATTTATCTAGGCATTGTTGGATATACCCATGAGACAAAGGTGTGAAGCCCTAGGTATGCTGGTGAAGTGGAAGGATATGATGGAGAAACAGACTGGTAGGAAGATCAAAGAGTTACAAATTGGTAATGTTGAAAGGTACAAGAACCAATTCCTACAATTTGAGCAAAATACTGGTATTGATACTCACTTCACAAATGAATTATATGAGTTGGCTAAAGAGATAAACTGTTCCTTACTGGAGAAGGCTCGATGTTTGTTGTCTAATGCACAATTAGACAAATCGTTTTGGCTGAGGCGATTGTATATGCTACCCATCTCATATATGGATTGTCATCAACTGCGATAGGAGGTAAAACTACTTTGGAAGTTTGGTCTGGAAAAACTACTCAAGATCATAGTTTGTTGCGGATATTGGAAATCCGGCCTACTTTAGTATCAAAGATGGTAAGGTGAATCACGAGCAAAGAAGTTTATGTTTTTGAGTGTCAAAAGAAATATGAAAGATTACATGTTGTGGGACCCTGAAAACAAGAAGATTGTGTTGAGTTAGCATGTCACATTTGATGAGACTTCATTGTTGAAGTATACCGTCTCTCAGCAGGTGGAGGGGACAAAGACCAAGAATGTATCGCGGCGGGTAGAGGTTGATGCTACTCCACCTCCAGTTGGTTCGGAACCAGTAAGGACTTCACCGGATGTGATACCAGGTGGAGATCATGTAGCCAGTTCTGATGCTGAACAGGTTGAGGATATTGATGAGAATGTTGAATTATTTGCAGTTATAGGAACCAAGATAAAACCACGAAATGGGGTGAAGAAGCATGAATCTCAAGTTGGTAATCGCGACGAGTTGAAGGCCATTGTTCTCCATGACGGTATAAGGAGGTTCATATGACTTAGCCAGTTCAGTTCGCTGCTGAAGATTCAGTCACAGGTTCTTGAGCTCGGTGGAGCTTATTTCAAATGAACTACAATTGGCTTGATTCCTTGGGTAAGGTATGTAGGCAGCCGTAAAGGCGCAACCATTTGGTGAAGTAAACCGTATGAAGCTAATTGGTGTACTTGGGTTCTCGAGAAGCTAATTTGGACTTCACGTAGAGGTAAAGAGTTGGACTTCACATAGAGGTGAAGTATTGTGATCTCGATGAACATTTGATCTTCTGGTGAGAAGATAGTAGAGCTTGCATAAGGGGGTGTGCATCCAGATTGATGAAGTCGATGATGGTCTTTGATGTGCTCTACTCAGATTTGGTTGGACCGTTTTGAAGACATTTGGACTGGAGAGCCAATCAGTTGGAGAGTCAGTGTTGGCTCATGTTGGGTTCTTCTTGAGGTCAATTTGGAATGGTGTTCCATTCAGTTGCTGAGTTGTAGACACGTTCGTTGATCAGTATATGGTATTGTTTTCTCTTTGGCGGAGTGTTGGGAAGGCATGTATAGTGCATTCTGTTTGGATAGCTGAGCTAGAGATGGAATCTTATAATTAATATTAAAATTTGGAGAGCGTTGCCAGAGGGGTGGACAAACTCAATTTGGATCTGGTATGATTAGTGAAAATCAATTGTATGTGCGCTGGCCATTCGTTTTGAAGGAACCAGTTTCATCTGTTGGCTAAGTCAAGATCGTGTGTCAATTTCACCTAGATCATGTGTCAGATTTCGTTCAGAGCGCTCAAGTCGAGATCATGTGTCGATTTCATCGAGATCATGTGTCGATTTTGTTAAGATTTGTGCAAACAAATAGTCTCATATTGGATAGACAAGGGGATGGTCTTGAGTATATAAGGATTTGGGCTACACCACCTAGAAGGCTAGTCTTTAGGATGGTGCCCCGAGTCCTTACAAATGGTATCAGAGCCATGCCCCAAACTTAGTTATGTGTGGAAGATTCTCCAAGAGTGGATGGCGTAGTCCTGGGCGCGGGCGCAGGCACAGGTGCAGTGAAAGCTACAGTGCAGCGAAAAAGTGCAAACACAGGCACAGGTGTAGTGAAAGACATAGTGTAGTGCAGTGTAGTAAAAAAAGGCGCAGGCGCAGGCGCAGGCATAAGTACATCACAACGATTAAGATGCAAGTCCGGACTCTTTGTTTGAGAGGAAATTGTTAAGATTTGTGCAAACAAATAGTCCCACATTGGTTAGACAAGGGGATGGTCTTAGGTATATAAGGATTTGGGCTACACCTAGAAGGCTAGTCTTTTGGGGAGATGCCCTAAGTCCTTACAAATATTGTTAGGAAATAATCTGTATACTTTGATACCAATTATTGGTAAACGATTTGTATGCCCTGATACCAATTGTTGTCGGTACAGCGGAAGCAGCCATAGGATTTACTAAGGGAACTTGAAGAAGAGAAGAAGAATATATTCCGTAGTAGATATAAAGCCAACACACAATATAACTTGGTTCCACTGATCAAACAGATCGGTGTACGTTCACGAGAGAAGGGGGAGAAACTTTATTAAAACTTTGGGGAGTACAATAGGAATTACTTACACCTCACACTGAAAAGTTACAAGTCTTTGATGGCCGCAAAGAACAGCGAACCCTCATGACTAAGTTTCTCTCACGAATTTCTCACCTAGATGAATTACACCCTTAAGAATTATAAATTCATAAGATTCTTTTGGAATACATTGAAGGCCACCCCTAAGGGGCTATTTATAAACCATAAAACTCTCCTAGTCCTAAACAAACTCCTTCAATCAGAATAAAGAAAACTTGAATCTAACTCGGACTCAAAACAACTTCAATAAGAATAAAGGAAATTTGAATTCAATTGGGACTCAAAACAGATCCAAAAAAGGAAACTGTTAAATCTAACATTAATTAACCTTCACGACGTATTCACGTCATAATCCTAACAATCTCCCCATTGACTTGAATACGTCCAAGTTTGAGAATAACCACCATGCTTCATGTGCTCGCATTCATGCACAATTGAGCAAACTTGACTTCATCTCCTTCTCACTCTCTCTTCTCCACTACCCCTTCATGGGGTTCATATCTTGATTAGGTCGAAGTTCAGGCCCAACCTGAGTTTTATTACCCAATGATCTCCTTGATCTACATAAGATCTATGAGAATTTACTTCACCATAGGAGTAACGATCTGGACTACCTTGTTGCGGGCCTAGTCCCAATCTCCCTTCGGGGGTACAATTGAACATCCGAGCTCGAATCCATCGTAGTCTTCGATTGTTCCACAACTACCGCTTTTGAACCCGAGGATGACCGCAATCTACCAACTGTAACTTCTGAATTTTGCAACATATACACATTGCTGATACGTTCGGCTTGAAACATCACATGGGCCTCTTTGAAAATTTTCATAAAATCTCCTTTCGAACTAAAATAGAACCCTTCTCTATGTAGGGCTCCAAGAGAGATGAGATTGTACCTTGATTCAGGAGCATGACGAACGCCTTGAAGAGTAATGATGCATCTATTATGAGACTGAAACTAGATTGTTCCTTCGCAAATCACCTTGTTTGTAGCAGAATTCTCCATGAAGACTTCTCCCTCTTGAACCGAAGTGTATGAAGATAATATCTTCATATTAGAACTGATATGCTGTGAACAACTAGAATCTATGACCCACCTATCTTTATTACCAACTGTCTGTTTATAACAGATAAAACACACATTGTTCTTCATCTATTTCAACCAGTTCAGTGATATTAGCATCTGATTATTTTTTCTTTCGAAGTCAACACTCAGATTTAATGTGTCCCTTCTTGTGACAATAGTTGCACATCAAATTTTTGTGTTTTGAGTTACCCGTGGAACTTTCATTATTTTACTTCTCTCTTGAATAATGAACGTGTCCGGAATCATCATGATGAGACTCACCCGTCAACTGGGTGTCAATTCTGTCGTTATTGAGTAGATGCTCCTTGACTTCGTTGACCTTGATTGTTGACTTGCCTCCATAGATGATAGCTTCCCTAAAGCTCTTGTATGAAGAAGGTAAAGAACACAGTAATAGAAGTGCTTGATCCTCATCTTCTATGTTAACCTCTATCTTATCTAGATTATTGATAATAGAGAAAATTCTGCAATGTGAGACTTGATAGGTGTACTTTCATGCATGCGGAGAAGAAAGAGACGACGCTTCAGAATCAACCGATTCGCCAACGACTTCTTCAGATAGTGATCCTAAAGTCGCTTCCACAGCGAGGACGCTGTTTTCTCCGTAGAGAACTCATGCAATACTTCGTCCGCTAAGCAAAGCTGAATAGCTGTCAAGGCTTTCTCATCCAACTCTTGCCAAGTTTCGTCCTTCATGTCTTGAGGCATTTTCTCTCTCCTGACTAATGCTTTCTTTAACCCACTCTGGGTAAGAATGGCGTTCATCCTAATCTGCCACTTGCTGAAATTGATGACGCCATCGAACTCTTGAATATCGAATTTGATCGTAGACATTTTCAAGTTGACCTTGCTCTGATACCAATTGTTGGGAAATAATCTTTATGCTCTAATACAAATTGTTGGTAAACAATATGTATGCTCTGATACCAATTGTTGTCGGTGTAACGGAAGCAACCACACGATTTACTAAGGCAACTTGAAGAAGAGAAGAAGTTATTCTAAAGTAGATAAAAAGTCAACACACAATATAGCGTTGTTCCATCGATCAAACAGATCGTGTATATGTCCACGGGAGAAGGGGAGAAACTTTATTAAAACTTTGAGGGAGTGCAATAAGAATTACTTACACCTCACGTTGAGAAGTTACAAGCTTTTGATGGCCGCCAAGAACAGCGAACCCTTGTGGCTAAGCTTTTCTCACAAATTTCTCACCTAGTTGAATTACATCTTTAGGAATTATAAATTCATAGGATTCTCTTAGAATACATTGATGGCCACCCCAAAGGGGTTATTTATAGATCATAGAACTCTCCTAGTCCTAAACAGACTCCTTTAATCAGAATAAAGGAAACTTGAATCCAACTCGGATTCAAAACACCTTCAATCAGAATAAAGAAAACTTGAATCCAACTGTGACTCAAAAAAGATTCAAAAAAGAAAACCGTCTAGTCCAACATTAATCAACCTTCATGATGTATTCATGTCATAATCCTAACAGATTTCGTTAGATGTTCGTAGGAGTTCAGCTCAGATTTGAGAAATCTTCACCGAGATAGAGAATTGTAGGGAGAGGGTAAAATCTTGTTGAAAAGGCTTGTTAAACTCTGTTGAAGGTTAGCCAAAGATCGATGCAATCAATGGTGTCATATACGAGAGCGTGTCGGTCGTATCGAAGTTGGATTGCACAGGAGGAACCAAGGATAGTCGACTAGGGCAATGGCCTAGTTGACTAATGTGACAAACAGAGAGATGGAAGTTTCTGTTTCATTACAGACTAGTCGACTAATCAAGGTTACAAGTCAACTAATCGATGTTATAAGTCGACTAACTCTGTTGCGCGGCCTGTTTCCAAATCTGATTTAGAATCCGTTTCTGATCCGATTTGGTGCTTTTGGTTTTCTTTTCTTCGTGAATTCTTTGGCTATATAAGGAGGGGTAGTGTCCCCAATATTTGTAACCTGTAATTGATTGATTCAATAAGAACTCTCTCCCCTTTCCCTGAGGACGTAGGCAAATCGCCGAACCTCGTTAAATATTGTGTTGGCTTACATTCTCTCTTGTTTCTCTGTTCTTATCGTGTGGGTACTTCTCCGCTGCATCTATCTCTATTGGTGGATTCTTCATTGGTTGTTGCCTCGTGCGTAACAATACTAGCTTCCAATAGTAGAGATAATGAATTACTCTAGGATCACTTCTGGGTTTTAATGAGTTGTATAATATTGAACCACAAGGACGTCTTGAGCCTTTGTATAGCATAAGAAAAGGAATCGCTAATGGTGGTTTTCAAATGATCTTGATTATATTACCTGTGTATCATCAAGGACTGGAACATCTCTTGGCTCTGGATGCATCTGCTCGGTCACCACAATTATTTCTTTCACTGCTTCGAGCCATGAGAGAGTAGAAACGAAATAAGGCAAAGTGAGAAAAGAAGGGCATAGGGGAAGCAGTAGAAGGGGAAGGGGAAAGAAGGGGTGATGAGAGGAATCAAAGGGGAGAGGATGCGATCGAGGATGTACGTTTATATTTTCTTGCAACTGCTGAGCCTCAGAAAGATATATGATGGCGCTCGATTCTGAATTGATTATAAACTTGCTGTTCAAAATTTATCAGTTTGAGTGATCAGTCTATTGTGTCATGGAGTCTATAAGATTTCAGTAGTCAACACATGAGCATAACCGGGTTTAAACATGATGAGAGGAGACATGAGTAGAATGCTTAGATTGCTTGATTCTGATTGTTTTGCTTGCTTCCCTATAGCTATCAAGAAATTGGTATTTTCTTTTGTTTTTCTGAAACCATGGCAGTAGCAAAGTCTTCATCTTTTTGGGGTGGGTTATGAGAGAGTGCAACATGATAACTACTTCCCAGGAGACCACTCATTCAAGCATTGCTCTGGCTTAAGCATGCATAACTCCAAAATTTCCAAAGCATCCCAAGTCCAACTGTCAATTTCTGGACCCAGTTTACTGGATGCATTACCAGTTCAAATGTGCGACGTGTGGTTCTCTTTCTTTTTCCTTTTTCCTTTTTTTTTTTTGTGCTTGTAAGGTTCTAAGACGCTTGCGACAGTTGTCTTACTTATGGCGATAGAGGCAATTGATAGTTTCTAGTTTTTTATTGTTCATCACTTCTACAAATTTACCTGCTCATTGTATGTTATAATTGGATTTCAATTGATAGTTTCTAGGGACAAATACAATATACCAGAACTTGTTCGCTTACTTTGAAGCATGAGATTATATAGTTAAACTGCATGTCCCAAAAGGTAGCTAGGATACATGCAAATTAATTTTCATAGTCCCTCTCTTGTTCGCAGTTTCTTCTGCTTGAAATTGGGACCAGTCTAAAGGTCTTGTCCAAGCTGAGAAACTGTATTGACTACTACTTTGATCTAGGGCCCACCACTTTTGGATGGGAAAATACATAGATATTTGGATTCTCTATATCTAATTGGACCATAAACAAAACAAAATACTAGACCTTTGAGAGTTAACAAATTTCTTGTTACTTTGTTGTTTTGTTGGTATAAAGATGACTTAGATTCAAGGTTTGAATTATCGCCGATTCTGATATTAATGCCCGATGCTGAAATTGTCGATACGACTTGATATGACCAAGATGATACCAATATTGCCGATATGACAAGCTAAAACAGCCGATATTGCAAATTCCAATACCAAAACCTATGGCCGGTACCAATAACGATAACGGTACTGAGATTTCAAACCATGCTTAGATCATGCCATGCATCATTTTATTTCCTAGCACCATTATTAGAAGGTTCTAGGACTTCACTAAGAAGGATCCCAATGATTGATGTGGGGAATGGTGTTTTGCCTAATGTTTCATTGTCTCGCCACATGTCAACATGGACGAGTGTGTCTACACATCCATAATTGCATTTAGGATTTGCATTTTAGAGCCATAGACATTTGAGATTGGATTTTGGAGGGACAGATGTTTGAGCTTATCGGGTGATTAGATTACTGGGCAAGCTTATATTTCATATTTGAATTTTTATGTGTTTTAAGTGTGCTAAGTTTGCTTGACATACATTGTAAACCCACAACTCATTAGACTAAGGGGCCGTTTGTTTCGCGTAAAACTCCGTAATTCGTAAATGACTTACTACCCAGTTACAACTACGGCGTTTGTTTGAACCGTAATTCGTAAAAGACTTACATAACTCAACTACCACTCACTTACAGCCCAGTTACAGTTAATTTTGTGGTCATACAAATTTGTAATTTTTTTTATATTAATATTAAAATTTTTTAATATTTAACTTTTTTAATATTTATTTGCAGTATTAAAACTTTTAAAATCACCAAATAGTTAATTTTGTGGTCAACTTTTTCACTTACGACTTATACATTACGATAACCAAACATTGTAAAGTACAATACACTTTCTCACTTTACAATTTTATATTACCAACCAAACACCGTAAAATTTACATACATGCAACTCATTTACAATTGTAAAAGATTTTACCAATTACAACTACGAATTACAGTCAGTTACGACAACCAAACAGACCCTAAGATTTTATTGATAGTAGTTCTTTTGACATGGTATAGAATATCTGGTTTGAAGGGCCTTGGGTTGAAATTTCATTTTGGCAATTTAAAATACATTTGTACTTCCATTATTCAGTCTTTCCAAGCAAGTCTTGTTGGAGTTCTTTCCATGTGACCCTGAGGCATGTGAGAGGTGAGAGATGGCGTGGTGTTCACTGTTTAAGTTTGCTTGATATACATTTGTTAGCCTATATCGTGCCAACTTAAGCTTGTGAGGAAAAGTGTTTTTTTAATAAAGAAGAACATGCTGGAATTTAATATTGTCTTGAGAATTTGATCAGTAGTTTTATACTCTAATGGTTATATCTCTGCTCATAAATATATCCACCCACATTGCACGCCTTTTCCTATATTCCCTCTTTTTTCTTTTCCTATATCTAATAATGTTATGTCTGACGGCATATCCATGTCATCATATGACAATGGTGCATGGACACTCAAATCATATTGAAGGACTTGGGCACCATCCCAAAAGACTAGCTTTTTAGGTGGAGTTGCCCAAATTCTTATATACTCAAGATCATCCCCATGTCTATAGTCGATGTGGGACTATTTGTTCAACTCAAATCCCAACGATCCCCCTCGAACAAAGAGTCTCCCTGCAAGCTCAACTTTTTTCACAAGCTCGATCGAGATGATTCAATTCTTCGCTGCGTGGAGGCAGACACGTCTTACGTGAAGCACTAACTACAGCCAGCTACTCTTCTACACGCGTGGGTATGTGTCTTAAGTGTGCTAAGTTTGCTTGACATACATTGTAAACCCACAACTCATTAGACTAAGATTTTATTTATAGTAGTTCTTTTGACATGGTATAGAATATCTGGTTTGAAGGGCCTTGGGTTGAAATTTCATTTTGGCAATTTAAAATACATTTGTACTTCCATTATTCAGTCTTTCCAAGCAAGTCTTGTTGGAGTTCTTTCCATGTGACCCAAAGGCATGTGAGAGGTGAGAGATGGCGTGGTGTTCACTGTTTAAGTTTGCTTGATATACATTTGTTAGCCTATATCGTGCCAACTTAAGCTTGTGAGGAACAGTGTTTTTTTAATAAAGAAGAACATGCTGAAATTTAATATTGTCTTGAGAATTTGATCAGTAGTTTTATACTCTAATGGTTATATCTCTGCTCATAAATACATCCACTCACATTGCATGCCTTTTCCTATATTCCTTCTTTTTTCTTTTCCCATATCTGATAATGTTATGTCTGACGCCATATCCATGTCATCATATGACAATGGTGCATGGATACTCAAATCATATTGAAGGACTTGGTCACCATCCCAAAAGACTAGCCTTCTAGGTGGAGTTGCCCAAATTCTTATATACTCAAGATCATCCCCATGTCTATAGCCGATGTGGGACTATTTGTTCAACCTAAATCCCAACGATCCCCCTCGAACAAAGAGTCTCCCTGCAAGCTCAACTTTTTTTCACAAGCTCGATCGAGATGATTCAATTCTTCACTGCGTGGGGGCAGACACGTCTTACGTGAAGCACTAACTAGCCAGCTACTCTTCTACACTGCGTGGGTATGTGTTTTAAGTGTGCTAAGTTTGCTTGACATACATTGTAAACCCACAACTCATTAGACTAAGATTTTATTTATAGTAGTTCTTTTGACATGGTATAGAATATCTGGTTTGAAGGGCCTTGGGTTGAAATTTCATTTTGGCAATTTAAAATACATTTGTACTTCCATTATTCAGTCTTTCCAATCAAGTCTTGTTGGAGTTCTTTCCATGTAACCCAAAGGCATGTGAGAGGTGAGAGATGGCGTGGTGTTCACTGTTTAAGTTTGCTTGATATACATTTGTTGGCCTATATCGTGCCAACTTAAGCTTGTGAGAAAAAGTGTTTTTTTTAATAAAGAACATGCTGGAATTTAATATTGTCTTGAGAATTTGATCAGTAGTTTTATACTCTAATGGTTGTATCTCTGCTCATAAATACATCCACCCACATTGCACGCCTTTTCCTATATTCCCTCTTTTTTCTTTTCCCATATCTGATAATGTTATGTCTGACGCCATATCCATGTCATCATATGACAATGGTGCATGGACACTCAAATCATATTGAAGAACTTGGGCACCATTTCAAAAGACTAACCTTTTAGGCGGAGTTGCCCAAATTCTTATATACTCAAGATCATCTCCATGTCTATAGCCGATGTCGGACTATTTGTTCAACCCAAATCCCAACGATCCCCCTCGAACAAAGAGTCTCCCTGCAAGCTCAACTTTTTTCACAAGCTCGATCGAGATGATTCAATTCTTCGCTGCGTGGGGGCAGACACGTCTTACGTGAAACACTAACTTCAGCCAGCTACTCTTCTACACTGCGTGGGTATGTGTTTTAAGTGTGCTAAGTTTGCTTGACATACATTGTAAACCCACAACTCATTAGACTAAGATTTTATTTATAGTAGTTCTTTTGACATGGTATAGAATATCTGGTTTGAAGGGCCTTGGGTTGAAATTTTATTTTGACAATTTAAAATACATTTGTACTTCCATTATTCAGCCTTTCCAAGCAAGTCTTGTTAGAGTTCTTTCCATGTGACCCAAAGGCATGTGAGAGGTGAGAGATGGCGTGGTGTTCACTGTTTAAGTTTGCTTGATAGACATTTGTTAGCCTATATTGTGCCAACTTAAGCTTGTGAGGAAGTGTTTTTTTAAAATAAAGAAGAACATGCTGGAATTTAATATTGTCTTGAGAATTTGATCAGTAGTTTTATAATCTAATGGTTATATCTCTGCTCATAAATACATCCACCCACATTGCTCTCCTTTTCCTATATTCCCTCTTTTTTCTTTTCCCATATCTGATAATGTTATGTCTGATGCCATATCCATGTCATCATATGACAATGGTACATGAACACTCAAATCATATTGAAGGACTTGGGCACCATTTCAAAAGACTAACCTTCTAGGTGGAGTTGCCCAAATTCTTATATACTCAAGATCATCTCCATGTCTATAGCCGATGTGGGACTATTTGTTCAACCCAAATCCCAACGATCCCCCTCGAACAAAGAGTCTCCCTGCAAGCTCAACTTTTTTCACAAGCTCGATCAAGATGATTCAATTCTTCACTGCGTGGGGGCAGACACGTCTTACGTGAAGCACTAAATACAACCAGCTACTCTTCTACACTGCGTGGGTATGTGTTTTAAGTGTGCTAAGTTTGCTTGACGTATATTGTAAACCCACAACTCATTAGACTAAGATTTTATTTATAATAGTTCTTTTGACATGGTATAGAATATCTGGTTTGAAGGGCCTTCGGTTGAAATTTCATTTTGGCAATTTAAAATACATTTGTACTTCCATTATTCAGTCTTTCCAAGCAAGTCTTGTTGGAGTTCTTTCCATGTGACCCAGAGGCATGTGAGAGGTGAGAGATGGCGTGGTGTTCACTGTTTAAGTTTGCTTGATATACATTTGTTAGCCTATATCGTGCCAACTTAAGCTTGTGAGAAAAAGTGCTTTTTTTTAATAAAGAAGAACATGCTGAAATTTAATATTGTCTTGAGAATTTGATCTGTAGTTTTATACTCTAATGGTTATATCTCTGCTCATAAATACATCCACCCACATTGCACGCCTTTTCCTATATTCCCTCTTTTTTCTTTTCCCATATCTGATAATATTATGTCTGACGCCATATCCATGTCATCATATGACAATGGTGCATGGACACTCAAATCATATTGAAGGACTTGGGCACCATTCCAAAAGACTAGCCTTTTAGGTAGAGTAGCCCAAATTCTTATATACTCAAGATCATCGCCATGTCTATAGCTGATGTGGGACTATTTTTTCAACCCAAATCCCAACGATCCCCCTCGAACAAAGAGTCTCCCTGCAAGCTCAACTTTTTTCGCAGGCTCGATCGAGATGATTCAATTCTTCACTGCGTGGGGGCAGACACGTCTTACGTGAAGCACCAACTACAGCCAGCTACTCTTCTACACTGCGTGGGTAAACGCACACCCATTGCAATAGAGCACCACTGTTAAATTTTTCGAGAGCCCAACATTCGCTTCAAATTTCTCGAGAGCCCAACATTAGCTTCACAGGGACCTATTACGCCTTTTTGCGCCATTGGGATGATCATACCAATTACGTACGCCTTTTGCTCCATTAGGGGGAGTAGCATCATCGAACATCACTCATACACACAACTAAGTTTGGGGCATGGCTCTGATACTAATTGAAGGACTTGGGGCACCATCCCAAAATACTAGCCTTCTAGGTGAAGTTATCCAAATCCTTATATACCCAAGTCCATCTCCATGTCTATCCGATGTGGGACTATTTGCTTGACCCAAATCCCAACACTTATATCCCAATAGATTGGACAACATCTTTTTGGGAAATTTGTGTCTGACAGCCACTGAATGGTATTGAAAATTCGATTCTTAAGGGGAAAAAAAATATTTAACACCCAATGCTGATGTAGCCTAGGTTACGAGGTTATAAAGGAATTAGGAGTTGTTTGAAGGCCAGTGACTGTGACGTTGCTCCCAAGTAGAACTGCTACTTTGTTTGCCGCTAAGTTTAAATTAAAATCTACAGGTATACATTCTTTTTAAGTATGACTATGGTTGAATTTGTAAAGTTTTGCTGCTTGTATGAATCCTATCGTACATATCTACCTTGAGCAAAGATTTTTCCTTTTCGTGTGGCACCATACCAAGTAAAAATCTTGAAGTTATAAGTAATGAATTTATGTATATGTTAGTAAACACAAGGTTGACATGGTGGGCATATAAAATTCTCCGGGGGCTTATTCTGCACCAAGTCCTAAAGTGTTGTGGACCATTCAGGCAATAGCAGAGGTTTCGCCATAAGGAACGATGTTTGGGGGTACGGGACCTCTTTATTTCTCTACCTCTGTCCAGGCATCCGCTTGCGGTGTTGGAGACTTTTTGGATAATTTGTTTGAGGGATGGGTGTTGGTGATTGGGGGTTGTGCTCAATGGAGGCCTGCATAAGCCGTGTCATTGAGGAGAGGGATTGGTGGACTGGCTGCTTGAGTGTTGAGAGATTATTTTCCCTCATTTGGTTGATATGTTATGGAGTTAGGATTGCTGGTGTTTGTTGGAAGAAGATGAGGGATTGAAGACTGTTGAACTGAAATAAGCTCTCTTCTTTCAAAATTGAATATGTGCCTATGGTCTTTTCATTGCCTTAAAACCATTGCCATCAACATTGAAATGCTTGCCATTCCTGTGTTGGTGTCCTTGCAGCACTGTTGTCACTTAATCTTTGTGCCACCAGTTTATGCCCATTATTTATCATGCTTATTTAGATAAATGCTAGAACTGGACATAATAGTAGGAGGGAAATCCCTCACTACAAGACGCTGACAATTTATGGAGTATTTCTGGCATACATGGTGTAACCTGTATCTAATTGTCCTGATCTTGGGCATAACAGCTCAGCTTCTTCAATCATCTGCTACCACATATGAACCTTTGGGCATGCTTGCATGTCTGTGAGTTTGCTCAAAGCTGCACTTGAACCCAGTCAGGACTGCTGTTACAGCATACTAGGTCTGGATAGTTTATTTAATGCAGATAGCTTTTGTGGATAATATTAATACCTCTGCATGCTTAGTTTTATTCCTTTTCTCCAAGTAATATGTTCAGTACAAGCATGATCTTCAAGCCTATGAGCATATTCAATAGATTTTGTATACAATTTTACATAAGCAGTTTTGTTCATTAAAATGAATGCTAGTCTCTAGCCTGTGTTTGTTTGCATGGCAGGGAGGAATTTTTCTCTTGTTGTACTAATTTGGGAAACACTTTTCTTTTGATTCCCCTTGTCACCTCTTTTGTATATGTTCTAATTTTTTCTATTGTGTATAACAGGTCTCTCCATACTGAGCAGTACGTCCCATGAGGTGAGTTGCAGTAACTAGTTTATTTCTTCTGAGAATCTTTTCTATATGCCATTTCAGCCCCGCATGCTTGTTCATTGATGATGTTCAAGTCTTACAAAAAGAAGAATCATGTACAGGAATCCGAGATCAGTGAATCGTCAAGTACTGCAATTGCTTCAGATTGCAAACGATTGTCTACAGCCCACACAGATCCTTCATCCTCTACGATTTGCTCTCAGTCCTCTTCATTATTGAAGCCACACCCTTCGCCAGGTCATCATTTCTCTGGGCAAATCACAGAAGGCAGGGTTCTGACTCTTGATTCCTTGAATGAAGAAGACAGGAAGTCGTTCAGCACCTCGGACTCATCAGCTGGAGAATCTCATGGCGGCTCTCCTGATGGTTGGTCTATACGCTCATTCTCTGAGCTCATAGTCTCCTCTCAAAGGGACAGCAGCGTGAACACTCTATCTTCGTCTTCCTTCTCTTCTGATCTACAAACTTGTGGGTTGTGCTCGAAGTTATTAAAGGAGAGATCTTCGTGGAAGGGCAATGATACAAGCATCACTGCTGTTCTGATTTGTGGGCATGTCTACCATGCTGAGTGCTTGGAAACTGTGACACCTGAAGCTTCGAAGTTTGATCCATCTTGTCCCAGCTGCTCCCATGGGGAGAAGAGCTCTGCTGGAAAAGCACTAGTAAAGGCTTATTCTAAGAGCAGGAATAAGATCTCCAGGAGAGCAGTAGCTGATATTGATGTTGATGGAAATTTTATTCTCCAGAGCCGGAAAAGTGGAAGCTGCATTGTGAAAGATCTGAGGCTGGGAGCTAGCAGCAGTGGGAAGAGCTCCTTCGGCCGTTCATTCTTGAGAAGGCACTTTTCTTTTGGGTCACGATCTATAAAATTAGCCCCTGAGAGAGAACGCTCGAGGAAGAAGGGGTTCTGGATCAGATACCGGTAGAGGATAAATCAAATGAGGTGACCAGTCTATCTTGTTCCTACATCAGTTTTGTTTCCATTTAGAAGTTTATGTTTCAACCTGTATGTTTATTTCACTCAATCCCAGCATTATTGCTGCACCTGACATGGTTTCACGTCGTTCACCCTGAAGTTGATCAGGACTCGGGGGACTTAACTGATGTTTGGGAATCCTCGAAGCACTCGGCAAATAACATGCTATTCATTGGAATAGCAAGTTGATGGATTTGGTAAAGATTTTGATACAGGGCTAGATCCTCAGTCCGTTTCACAAGCTGTGGGTTCTCCTATCATTTCATGTTACACTCTTATTATGGAAACGAGGGCATGACATCTATTGCCATTCTTTTGCCTAGTTTCTTGTTAGACTCTGCAGATGCGTTCAACACACACAATGTTCATTGTTACGGATGGCAAAGTGAAAGGTGAAGTTCCAATTATGTGGTCTCTTTTATGGGTTTTAAAAAGTGGTAAATTTGCTGGCCTGCTTAGTATCAAATTAGTTCTTTTTGTCAAAGACTCTACAGTAGAGGTGAAGTTAAGAAATCTTTGTATTCCAGATAGAAGCGTCTAGCATTCTACTAGATTCTGAGCTGAGAGTTGATATAAAATTTTAAGTTTGGTGAGCTTAGGTTAGTTATATAATTTCAGGGTCGTGCCATATTGGGTCAAATTTGGTTCTAGCCACGCAGATATGTACTGCATTAATCATCCAAAATTGTGTTGGGTTGGTTAATTTGTGGTTGCATTGAATCTTTCTTCCTTGCAGGGAGGCTCCGAGGCCCAAATTACAAATATGTTTCACGTTAAATTTTCGAAGCTTAGTATTTTCATATTAGTTTCAAAACCATAAGTTACCTTAGATTGGATTATCAATGAGGAGGATTAACTTTATCATGAGAATGAGTTAGTGCTTGGGTCGCTTCTTTCCCACTATTCACTTTCACTTGCAACGGTTACTTGGTTGTTTTTCTGTTGATGACAAAGAAATGATGGTCTTTGAGGGGAGAATGAGGGGAAGATTTTACCATTTAATTGTATAAACGGGCAGACACGAGACCTTGCAGGACGTGAATGGGGAGAGAATGGTTTTTTAGGTCATTCTGTGTTGTACGATTGATGAAATATAATGACTGTTACATATCTTTTTAATATAATTATTGGGATAACTAACTTAAATTGTTTGAGAAAATAATATGAAAATATTAAAGTTCCAGAGATTAATATAACAAACACATAAGATGTTTATTAAAATTTTTGGAATAAAAAGGAGAATTTTAAAATTTTAGAGGAGGGCCCATGCACACAGGGCTCCATTTGATCTCCATCGTCCGTGATATTAGTCAGTACTCAGAACTTAGCCTGCCAAGGACCTGTCGTCACCATAACATCGCCAAGAACCCAAGACCCTCGTGTCCCCAATATTCGACTAATGTGAAGTGAGACACAAGAAAACCGTGATTCGTGGAGAACAACTCTCATTCTTCCTGTGAAAACCACAAATCAAGAGTTCTTGTTGGATTTTGTTAAGCCCTCTAGGGGTTATCACTCATGGAAAACTTAATTTCTAATTAAAGAGAGCTGACAAGACCTACAGCCCTCCTTTATTAGCTGAGATAGTTGAATTGCTCTTTGATCTTTGAAGCACTTGAAACCATTTCAATAATAATCATCACAAACAGCTGCTACAAGTACTTCCTCATGTACCTCAATATTTGCTATCTAGCTGGACCAGGGTGCGAAACGGGCCGAGCTCGTTTCCGGCGGGCTGCGGCCCGGGCCGGGATTGGCCCGGGCCGGTCGGCCCGGCACCGGTCCCGGTCCCCATAAGGGAGACTCGAGCACGACCCGGACACCCGGCCGGGATGGGCCCGGCCTGGGGTATTAAAAAAACAATTTTGACTAATTTCAAAAAATAGTAAAAACATGTAAAAATTTGAATTTTTTTTAAAAAATCTAAAAAAATTCTCAAAATTTCAAAAAAATCTAAAAAACATTACTCAAATGTGGACAAATTTGATACAAGTTCTAAAAGGTAAATGTAAATTTTTTATTAACAATCTAATAAATTAGATAAATTGATACAAATACAAAAGATTAATATAAATAATTGAAATATAACTGTATAAATTGATAAAAGTACACATGTATTATATAAATTGAAATTGATACAAACACAATTATACAAGTACAAAAGATTTTTATTTTTTTCACTCATCTTCTTTGGAGTCTTCAATGATTTTATCTACTGTTTTATCCTGGCTTCTGGTCTCTGCATCGAGCCAATCCTTCTTGCAGATGCTCATCTCGATAGATTCTGACGCCAGGTGGTTACTTGTATCAGTCAACACTCATCCAGCTGTACTAAAAGTAGATTCTAAAGATACAGTAGAGGCAGGAAGGATTAGTAAATCACGCGCCATGATGGAAAGCACAGGATATGTCGATTCCTGTGATTATCACCATGCCAAAATATGAAAATTTTCAAATTCTAAATTTGCCGCACGAGTTGAATAATAATGAAATTCCTTCAATGAGTCTGAGCTTCTTGATTTTTTGGATTCAAATAATAATCCAGATAATAAAGAACTTTTAGGCCTAGATAAAGATACAGGTTGAGGTGATTGTTTATTTTCAGATTGATAATCATAAAAATCATACATATTATTTATAGAAAGCTCAATATCATTCCATGCTAAGAAACAATCAGGATAATTCATTTTTTCATAAAAATTTTCAAGTAAATATTTACATCCTTCAAATTTAATTCGAGGATCCATAATAGTAGCAAAATAAAATATAGTAGGAAAATGTTTAAAATACTTATTGAATTTTTTTCCATAAGTGCAATATCTTAAAGTAAAGAATCATATCGATATGTATGAAACAGTTCGGTAATTTTAGTTAACTCATAAAAAACTAAATTAGTTGTTGGATAATAAACCCCAGAAAATAATCTTGTTACTCTATCATATTTTTTTAAAAATACACAAAGTACTTCAATAGTTTTTCAATCATCATCGGAAATAAACATATCTGACAATTCCGTGAAAATAAACATATCTATTGCAGTCCGATAAAGAATAGCTTTCCTCAATATATTATACGCTGAGCTCCAACGAGTCCTTATGTTCTGAGGTAAAAATCTAATTGGTGAGCCTACGCTAGAACAACTTTGTTTAAAGCTTTGCCTTCGTGGGCCACTACTTTTAATAAATAAAATAATATTTCTTAAATTTGAATATAAGTATCCATACATTTTAAACCATCATGTACACACAAGTTAATAACGTGACATACACAACGAATATGAAAAAGTTTTTCATTCAAAATTGGTCAAAATGATTTTTTAAAAGTTCAATTGCAACAGTATTATTGCTAGCATTATCAACTGAAATAGAAAAAAATTTAAATTCAAGTCTAAATTCTCTTACAACTTTCATAATAGTCTGATTAAGATTAGAACCATTATGAGGAAAAGAAATTTTTTTAAGACCAATAATTTTTTTATTTAAAAGCCAGTCAGAATCAATAAAATGTGCAGTAACAATTATGTAATGAAAGCCGTTAAGAGCTTCCCAGCAATCAGAAGTAAGTGCAACTCTTTGTGGCATAGAAGAAAAGGTTGCAATTAAAATTTGTTTTCTTACCTCAACAACCTTAAACATTTCCGCTCTAATAGTATCTTTACAGAACGGATAATATTCAGGATTATAAGTAGTTCTAATAAAATTTGTAAATGCTTCATTTTCAGCAAAATTAAAAGGTTGTTCAGCCTGAATTAAATATTTAGTAAGATTAGTTTTACTTCTTTGACAATTATAACTAAAAGTATTTAGTGTGCTACCAAAAGTAGAAATCTGTGTTTGTCATGGTTGATTCTGGGGATGTTTAACCATAACGTGCCTAGTTAGTGCGCCGGTTTCACTATTTTTTGGAAAAGCATAAGAAACATCAAGACAAATCTTGCATATAGCCTTCCTAATTCCATTAATAATTTCTTTTTAAAATTTTTTCAAACCTCAGATTTTTCATCTGTCATGAAAGCAACTTCGACAGTGGAAGTAGAAGGTGGATTAGAAGGTGACTCAGAAGAAGCAATAAAATTTGTGAATGGTGTTTTCGGTTGTGTGAATGGAAGTATTGGAGTGTCGGGTAAAAGCATATGCAAACCATACCATTCTTAACTAGTTAAATCTAAATTACAATTATACCTAAAAGAAGAATGATTGCTAATGCGTGCTGATGAAGAGTGTGGGTCTATTTTTAAACTAAAATTGACAAAATATAAATACCAGAACTTGAGAGAAATTGTGAGAGCTTGAGCACTTGAGAACTTGAGGAGAAGTTGAGGGAGTGTGATCACTTGAGGAGATGTGGAGGGAGCTTGAGCACTTGAGTAGCTTGAGAGCACTTGAGGGAGCTTGATCACTTGAGAACTTGAGAGCTTGAGCACTTAATAATTTAAGAGGATTTTTATAGATTTTTAGAAATTTTTTTAGTCAGGTGAGGAAAAGTGAGTATTTATAGAGAGGAATAAGTAGTTAAAATATATATATATTTTTTTTGCAAAAAAAATAAATTCTGGTCAATATACTTGTCAATATACTTGTAGGGAGATGTGTAAAATTTTTACAACTCTCCAACCCCCAGAAAAAACAGCTATATTTTGGGTCAATATAGCCTTTTTTTTGGGTGGGGAGGGGGGGAGGGGTTTGTAAAAAAAAAAATTACAAAAACCCCCAACCCGGCTCAACGGCTATTAAAATAGCCGTTGGTCGGGCCGACACGGGCACGGAACGGGTTCGGCCCGGTCCCGGGGCGGGCGGGCCGTGGCCCAGCCAGGCCGTGAGCCAAAGCGGCCTAACCCGGGCACGCCTTGGGTCTGGGGGCATGCTCGGGACGGGCAACGGCCAGGGTAGCCCGGGCCGGGACGTGCCCAGTTTAACCCAGGACGGTTGTTCGCACCCCTAAGCTGAACTCAGGTCCAGCGTTTAATTTGTCCTGCAAGCAGCAGCCGCAGCAACAGTAGTCATCTCAAAAGACCAGCATTTATTATGACGTTGCCTGTAACAAACTCACAAATCGTTAAGTTCATGCGAAGGAAGCTGTAAACTAAGAAAAATAAACACAATTTTGATCGTTCTAATATCTCCCACGTTCAAGTCACGTGCGAGTGGGCTCTCCCAATTCTCAACCGACAGTCCACACTACAAGACAGCACGTGCGCTCAGATCCATTCACCCCTCACACGTGTCTATTTCCCACACGTGTCAATCCCTCGCCAATCCATATCCCTTCCGATCTTAACGCTAGATTTATTACGTGGATAACGCAGCACCGCTCTCGCCACTTCACGTCTGGCTCGCCGGCTCGGCTTCGCCAGACGGAGAACCCGCACACGTGTCCCCTCTCCCACGCGTAGAGGCGCTACGTCGCATGCATGCCCCTGCACGTGTCATCTCACTCAATCTTTTCCCGCCGAGCCCCGTCCACCCCTCTTTCCCGCAACTGCCACCTTTTCCTCTCTATATAAACTCACCACCCTCTCCTTCTTTCTCATAAACACACAAACGGAGACTGCTAAGAGAAGAAAAGAAACAGAGGAAAAAAAAAGTTCATTTTATTTTAGAGAAGAAAGATCAAGATGGACATGAGGAGGCAGGTCGGGCAGGTGGATGAGTACGGGAACCCGATCCAACAGACCGATGCGTATGGAAACCCGTTATCGACTCATGAGGTCGGGTACGGCACCACCGGAGCTGGGTACGGGACCACCACCGGGGCTGTGGGCGGGCAGCCGCAGATGACGCGCCCGGAGAAGGAGCACCGTGGCGGTGGCATACTGCGCCGCTCCGGCAGCTCCAGCTCCAGCTCTGTAAGTAATTTTATATATTTGCCTTTTCTTTCTTCTTTCTTGCATTATTTTTTTCTGCTTATAGTTGAGTTTTTTTTCCGCTAAACCTTTCGAATTTTGGTTGCAGTCTGAGGACGACGGAATGGGAGGAAGGAGGAAGAAGGGGCTGAAGGAGAAGATCAAGGAGAAGCTGCCCGGCGGGCACAAGACCGACGAGCACGGGGAGCAGGGGTATGGGCAGGGGCAGGCTATGGGCACGGGGTACGGAGGGACTACTACTACGACGACCGGGGCGACAGGGTACCACGACCCGGAGAAGAAGGGTTTCATGGAGAAGATCAAGGAGAAGCTGCCCGGCGGGGACAAGACTGAGGAGCACCGGCAGCAGGGGTACGGGGGGCATGGGCAGGCTGCCACGGGCACGGGGTACGGAGGAACTACTACGACGACCGGGGCAACCGGTCACCACGACCCTGAGAATAAGGGTTTCATGGAGAAGATTAAGGAGAAGCTGCCCGGCCATAACTAGAATCACACACTCCCTTCCTTCCTCTACAATCTCTGTTATACGTGTGCTTGTGTGATGCTTGTTGCTTGCAATTACTAGCAAGATAGTATAGTTTTCGTTTGATAATGGAATAAGGTCTAGGCCCGTACCAGTCGCACGTGTTGGGTGTACGTGCTTTTACTATTTTCACTGTCGTGTGTGTGAGAGAGAGGGAGGAGGCTTGTCAGTATTTGGTGGTGGTTTATTTCATGTAATTTGCAAAGTTTATATTCTATAAATAAGCATGGTATCGTGGTTTTTTTTTTTTTTTTTTTTTTTGGGTGTAAGGCTATGCTCATATTTAAAATTATTTTTTGAAATCATCATGCTCAATTATTTTTCAATTATTTTTCATATTTTTAAATTATTTTTACCGTCAGTTGAAGAGAATCAATTAAAGGAATATTTTCATCATTTTTTGTTATATTTTTATGAAATTTTTTAGTATCATTATAAGCCCAAGGATCAACGATTCATGGACCAACGATAAAAGAATTGTTAACCCGTCGTCTCTCTGCTTTCGCCCTCTCCGACTCATCCCGCTCAAAATCGACAAGCTCTCTTCTCTCTAGCCTCCCGTACTCGCCGTCAACAATTTGACTGGCGCTTTGCCCATGAACCTGGCAATTCTCCCGCCCGCGCCGAGCTCAACCTCAACGGCAACGACCTCGGCAACTCCCCCGCCCTCGCCAAGCTCGACCTCAACGGCAACGACCTTGACAACTCTCCCGCCCTCGTGGAGCTTGACTTCAACAACAACGACCTCGATGACTGGACTGCTTTTCTCCACCGTTCTCGTTGTCAACAATTTGACTGGCCTTTTGCCCCTCGAGCTTAGCTACTCTCTCACCCTCGCCAAGCTCCACCTCGACGGCAGTGACCTCGCCGAGCCTGAATGCTTCAACATAGCATGTGTCTCTCCATCTGTTTTCCTCGATACCTTACATAATGCTGTGGAAGATCAATGTATTATGTTTAATATCTTTCATAATTCTGTAGAAGATCATTGTACAATGCAGAATTAGTGACAGATCTGTTTGCATCCCCCATCCAAAAATCTGTCATAAAAATGAGAAATCATGCGTTGTGCCCAAATTAGCCGCAAAATGTCACATTTTTTTGTGCATCAACATTAAACAAAATGTCAAACTGCCCTTATAATCCCAGTACCGCTGGCGCTACCTTCACTGAGGTTGCCGGTGGTCACATCTGATACGCCCCCCAAATTTGGAGGCGGATCTAGGGCAGAGCTTCCACTGCGTTTGGGGAGCTCTCCCTATCTTTGCGCTAGTGGATCACCACCACCCGTTGCCGCTGCCTCTTGTTGTAACGAATTGATATGCTCGATACCAATTATTGCGTGCATAACTCAGGATACCATATTTACTATGATACCAATAGTTGAGAGATACGAGATCCCCATCGGCGATCTCAAGCACGCCATGAGATCGATTATCTCGAACACACAAGATGAATATTAAAAAATATAAGAAGAAGAACACACAATTTAACGTGGTTCGGCCCAAACTTGGTCTACCTTCACGAAGAGAGAACTTGAGAGAGTTTTATTAATAAACTTGATACAAAAAGATCTAACATTTCTCTTGTGATTCACCTTTCCCTTGAATCTACGGCGTAGATTACAAGAGTATACTTCTTTCTATGCAGCTTCTTCTTACTCTTCTCTTTCTTGACTTTTTAGGGTCTTCTTGACTTTTTACGGCTTTACATTGTTCTTTACCACAACTTTCTTGTGCTTCACTTAAATTCAAGGTTACAATATTTTGTTTATTGGATTTTATAATAAAACTCCTAATTGAACTTTGAGATGATCTTGACCATTGGATGCTCGAAGAATCTTGATCAATCTTATTAGGAGTTAATCTCCTTGATCTAGAAGGATTTTATACCTTTTAATCTTTAGAAACAAATCTTCATTGAGTAGGAATTGACTCCTATTCTTACTCCTGAAAAGAAATTCGCAATCGCCTATAAAGAAAATTGTTTCACCTTGATTTGCTTCTTCTACTTCAAATCATCTTCTCCAACTCGATTGGATTTTCTTGGACCATCACCTCCTTTGGAAAAATAAGCAAAATCCTAACAATCTCCAACTTGACTTGCTTTTCAAGCCTTTAGCAAAACAATATGAGATTTTGGATTACTACCTTAATTTTTTCCTTGCTTGTAACCATATAGTGAGGCCTTTAACCTTGCCCCCTCTTCCCGGGGCCTTTGGCGGATTCACCGCCATGCCTTAGGTCTTCTCGAACCTGAATGTACCCTTTCTGTAGTCGTCCTGTAACTCTTAGACTCGTTGCAGTTTTTCTTAAAACTCCACCTCGAAGTGAGCTCTCTTCAAGTTTTTCATTGAAACTCTCTAATGTAGTTTCTTTCCCTTAATTTGCATTGCATCACCACCGCCATTAGCTAATTCCGCTTTATGACGCCTTCCCGGCTATGGGGGGCCTGCCGGTCTTGAGGCAATGCACCTCTAATTCTTCCATAGTGTTACCAACTTTACACAAACACTGTCAAGGGCTTGTCGTGCCATGGTCTTCCACCGATCACTTGGTGATAGTCCACCTTCTATCGATGTTTTAACCTTGAGACTTACTGTCTTCACATAACCGCCATGGTCTTATCGGGCCTTACCTCCACACACTGCCATGACCTTTTTTTCCATCAATTAAGGCTGCCATCCACCACTGCATTGATATTTCTAGATCTATTACCCTACAATTGATGATCTTCAGACCTGATAGATCCACCAATGCCCGCAATAATCTCACCGTGTCACGACTAGTCCGTCATAACTTTGACCGTAATCTTTGTCAATTTCATTACTGAACTGTAGAGAACCTGCACCAAACCTTGGAATCTCCTTGATCTGCACCCATCATTGCATCCAGAATGTCAAAAAACATTGGGTTTGACAGCTTGATCATTTGAATCCGACAACGATTGCATGTTTTACCTTCGATCAATCTTGTCCATTGATCGTCTTTATCACCCTCCGCTATTTTTTTCCTTTGACTTGCTGCTATAGCTAGCCTCCATGGGATGTCTTGTGAGATGCTTCCGTGAGCTCGTCGAGCTCGTCTTCATGTCTGCTATTGGCGATGATCCGATCATTATCTCTGCGTCTACCGTGTTCAGATCTGAGCGTCATAGAGCCTTTACGACTTCACCTTGATCAATATGCTCCAAAAGTCATTGATCTTTATCATAGAACAAATTTTAACTTTCTTGTTATCTTCTTCATCTTGATGCCTCCGTCGAACTCCGTCGACTTGACATTTTCTTTTTCATCTAGAGCACTTGAGTTTTGAACGAATACCATAAGCTGTGATACCATTTGTTATAACGAAATTAATATGCTCGATACCAATTATTGCGTGCATAATCTGAGATATCATACTTACTATGATACCAATAGTTGAGATATATGAGATCCCACCGACGACCTCAAGCATGCCATGAGATCGATTACCTCGAACACACAAGATGAATATTAAATGATATAAAAAGAAAAACACACAATTTAATGTAGTTCGGCCCAAACTTGACCTACGTCCACGTGGAGAGAACTTGAGAGATCTTTATTAATAAACTTGATACAAAGAGATCTAACCTTCTCGATGACATAAGAGTATTCACCTTCCCCTTGAATTTACGCCTAAATTACAAGAGTATACTTCTCTCATGCACCTTCACCTTGCTCCTCCTTTTCTTGACTTTTTAGAGCCTTCTTGACTTTTTAGGGCCTTATATTGTTGTTATTTGTTGTAATGAAAATGATATGCTCGATACCAATTATTTCATATAAAACCCGAGATATCATACTTACTATGATACCAATAGTTAGAAGATACGAGATCCCCCCCGGACAACCTCAAGCATGCCATGAGATCGATTACCTCGAGTACACAAGATGAATATTAAAAGATATAAGAAGAAGAAACACAATTTAACGTGATTTGGCCTAAACTTAGCCTACGTCCACGAGGAGAGAACTTAAGAGAGCTTTATTAATAAACTTGATACAAAAAGATCTAACCTTCCTCTAAATGACACAAGAACATTCACCTTCCCCTTGAATCTACGCCTAGATTACAAAAGTATAATTTTCTCTATACACCTTCACCTTGCTCCCTCTTTCTTAGCTTTTTAGGGCCTTCTTGGCTTTTTAGGGCCTTACATTGTTGCTCACCATAACTTTCTTTTGCTCTTCTGCTCCACCTAAATCTTAGGTTACAATCTTTTATTTATAGGATTTTACAATACAACTCTTATTTGGACTATGAGATGATCTTGAGCATTGGATTCTTGAAGAATCTTGATCAATCCTATTAGGAGTTGACCTCCTTGATCCAGAAGGATTATAGACCTTTTAATCTTTAGAAACAAATCTTCATTAAATAGGAATTGAATCCTATTCATACTCCTCCTAAAAAGGAAACTCACAATCGCCTGTAAAGGAAACTGTTTCACCTTGATTTGCTTCTTTTTCTTCAAGTCATCTTCTCCAACTCAATTGGATTGTCTTGAACCATCATCTCCTCTTGAAAACAAGGCAAAATCCTAACACCTCTGCCGCTACTGTCCGCTCCCCCGCGCCGCCATCCACAATGAGAGCGAAGAGAGTGAGGTTAGAGAGAGTAAGAGATACTAGAGAGAGAGAGACTCAGAGAAAAGAAAGAGATAGAGAAGAGAGACTTAGAGAAGAGAGAAGAGACGGGGTCCACAGTAAGTGTAGTAGTCTTATTCTTAAACTGCTAAAAAGCTATCAGCAGCTGATGGTAGGTGTAAATTTGATTGTTTTTAAAGAATTAAGAGGTAACTGAGCAATTATGATGATTTTTATGTAATTTTAGAAATATGAAACTTTAAGGGGTAAATATGAGAATAACCTTTTTGTGTAATGCTTGCTTTCTTTTTTTTTTTTTTTTGGTTAATTCTTTTAACACTACTTTAAACTTGGAACCCCTCGACTCAAGAATTTATAGTAGTTTTTTTGAAGAATCTTAAGTTCTTTTTTTCTTAAAAGTTTATGAGAAGTACTATTTATATCATACGTGTTATAGTAATATGTGTCTAATTTATGAACAAAATATTCATGATTCACGCGTATAATATATTTTTTACATAAAAATTAAAGATATTTTGATCATAAATTATAAATTGTCGTGTAACTTAATGTGAGTTTTTACGTTTTCTTGAGGGAAAACTTATATGAGTACTTATCTGATGATTGTTAAACAAATTAAAGATAGTTTTTGAAAAAAATCTACTATAATATAATGGTAGAACCAAGAGGGTGTGGTCAGCTTGACCCAAAAAACAGGAAAATGGGCCTCACTTATGAGTGAGGTTTGTAGTAAATTCTAGTTACTCTTTAAAACTACACCCCGCGCACAGGACGTGCAAGAGTTAGTTTAAGATAATTCAAGATAACTTAAGTTTTCCTAAATTTGAAAGGATATTAAGAAAATAGCTTGCTTTTATATATTATTAACACTGCTGGTTTTAGAATTCATTAGTTATGTATTCAGTTGTAGCACAGCTATTCTGTTAGCATCTTCTAGCATTTCTTCGTATTTGGTATGCTCTATTTGTCACAGCTATTCTGTTAGCATCTTCTAGCATTTCTTCGTATTTGGTATGCTCTATTTGTTGTATACGTAGATTATATAGAAAACAAATAGCAGAACAAGCTTCAGTGATGATTTAAACATGAGGAAATAAGAACAGAGAATATTTGCACATTGTTTATTTGCACACTGTGCTTTTTGTCCATGAAAGTTAATACTGCTGTAGTGGTGACCCATGTCAGGATCAAGAAACGTGTCCCTCATCGTCAGAATTTCTTGACGACATCCGTCAGAAAAACCACCGAGTAAGAGCAGCGTCTAGCACATTCTCGAGACCATTCTCTTGTTCCGAGAAAATTAACTCTTCCGAGGGTATTCATCCTCCCGAAGTCAGTTCTTCTGACTTGAGCAAGACAACTTTTGCAACAGAATCCATCAAATATCCCCTATATTTGTAGAGTCCGTTATGCCAACGTGATCCACGAGCCCTATTTCAACACAAACAGTTACAGAAAGCAACAAATATTACTCTCGCAATCAAGAGCACAATTCAGTCTGTTACGAAAGATCGCAATGTGTAGATCGTGTTATTATTGAACTCCTCATGACTCGCACCACCAGCATAACCCCCGGGTATATAAGTGTTGTGACGAAATTGATATTCTACGATACCAATTGTTACTCTCAGGATTGACATTTGCTAAACTTGACAATATGATTAGTACTTGTAAAAGAAAACTATTTTAAGCAAACTAGCAATACCTAAACAAAAGAGTAAAAAAAAAGAAAGTGCGAGGAATTAACATGGTTAGGCTCAAAGTTGGCCTCCTTCCACGGGGAGAGAACTTGAGAGAGCTTTATTAATAACTTGGTACAAAGAGATCTAACCTTCATTTTGATGTAACACGAGTATTTACCTTCCTACTTAATCTAGACTTAAATTACAAGAGTATTACCTTATTTCTGTGCATCTTCACCTTGCTCCTCTCTTTACTTGGCTTCCTTCTAATTTCCTTGGTGTTCTCTATCTTTTTTCTCCTTGAGATCAGCTTGGATGAGGCAATTACAATGCTTGGTTACAACCTTTATTTATAGAATTTTACAATACAACTCCTATTCGAACTATGAGATGATCTTGATTTTTGGATGGTTGAAGAATCTTGATCAATCCTTTTAGGAATTGATCTCCTTGTTCTAAAAGGATTCTAGACCCTTTAATCTTTAGAAACAAGCCTTCATTGAATAGGAATTTAAACCAATTTGTATCCTATTAGAATAAGAAAACTCGCAATCGCCTAACAAGGAAACTGCTTCACCTTGATTTGCTTTTTCTGCTTCAGGCCATCGTCTTCTCCAACTCAATTTGATTTTCTTGGACCATCATCTCCTCTTGAAAATAAGGCAAAATCCTAACAATCTCCACATTGACTTGCTTTTCAAACTTTTAATAAAATAACTTGAGATTATGAAATAATATCTTGATTCTTTTCTTGATTGTAACCGGGCCGTGAAGCCCTTAATTCTTGCCCCCTCCCTGGTGTCTTTGGCTGATTTACCGCCATGGCTTGGGTCATTTGGGCCTTACCCGATGCACCCTTTCTCCTTCCCGTAACACTTTGATCCGGTTCATCCCGTTGCAGTCTTTCGTGAAATTTCACCTCACGATGAACTCTCTTTCAAGCTAATCCTTGAAACTCCACTTCAAACTGAGTTTCCTTCCTTCAGCTTGTATAACCCTCCTGATTGAGGAAGAGAAATTGAATTGAAAAATAAAAAAAGTTAAAGTTAGAAAATCTGGTCTCTTCTCAGTGTAACCGCGTAGTAAGGACTAAACGGGTCGATCCACAAGGAAGGATACGATGGAAACTTTTCGGAATGAATTCTCTAAACAAATAGCTTGAAAAAAAGACTTATGATTGTAAGCAAAGATTTTAAATAGAAAGAATAGGCATAATCAACTAATCATCTTCCATAACCAATCACTAGTCTATCAAAAATAAATATCATATTGAACCTACAAAGATTAATCCTAGATTGTTGCTTCAAACTCAAGAAAGAAAAGTAAGAAGAAAGAAAACCCTGATTACAATACACTAGATAAAATTAAGCATTGGTTTATCGAAGTCTCAAAGTATAGCATAAGAAAAGTAGTTTTAATTTAACGTTAGCCATTAAAACATCTAATTATAAACCAAGAATAATTATTCAATAGTATACACCAAAGCTAGTTTAACTCAATTTATGATTAATCTTCAAGAATTGTTTACTTACCCTAGGGTTTCTAACATGCATAGAGTTCAATCAATTTATTTCTATAGATATAGGTTTTACTTAGTGGAGAGATTAGCAAGTTATTAAAGAATTAGTTATACATATTCATGGTGGAATTAAGCATGGTATTTGAAGATTGCATAAAAAGATGAAAGTAGAACAAAGAAAACACAAATAAAAATAGCAAAGAGATTGAAAGAAAATAATGACCTTTTATTGAATCTGTCATCAATTTATACAAAGCCTTCTCCTCTCTTCAAATCTTCTTCGAAATAGAAAGCAAAATAATACAAAGAAAATTCGAAATTAAATAGCTAACAAATAATCTTATACTCAATCTCTAAGATGGTGCCTCTTCTCTATTGCTCTTCAGAGGTATTTATAGGAGAAAACCAGAGGGAAAGGAAGGTTATGAAGATAGGGGGAGCTGAATATTCCTGAATTTGAATTCTCTCTCTTGTAACGCCCCGATTCCACGGATACGGGGACGTCACTGCAACGTATATACGTAGGTCAGAGGGTGCCCCCACGTATATACGCTAAGCATAAAGTACAACAAGAAAGGATCAGAGTGCAACACAAAGCGTGGTATACACACATATGCCAACATAAAAGTACAATACAAAGTCATCACAGTATGATAAACATTACATATTACATATGTCTTTTATCATAACAAGTCCAAAAGTCAAATATACAATAAGAAGACAAAATGCTCACGGGTAGGATGAAGATCACGTGAGTCAAAAGGAGTCAGGTGCAAGGAACTGGAGCTAAGATGCCTGCTCGCTAAGGAGAGCTCGATCTAGGTGGACAACTCCACTTCGATCCAAGCTCCGGGATCTGAATATGCAAATCCAAGAAATCAAGACATATAACAATAAATGAGCTACAGCCAAGTGGCTAAGAGACATGAATAGGGGTTAGAACACGAGTATGGAATATAAGGACAGGTATTAACATAATCATAAAACGGAAAATACAAGTGAAGCTGATTACAAGCAAAAGTGATTGTATATGCTTAAGTCACGGTCCATGAGGCTAATACATCGAGGGAATAATCCAAACAAGGAAACCCTCATCTATATACCGTTATCTCATGCCACGGTAATCCCAAGCATATAGAATCAGAGTTGCAAACCATATGATAGTCAAAAAGGAATGCATAACAAGAATGACAAGGATCATGACAAGATCAAAACCGGAATCATCACTGGAATCATAACATGTAAAGTAGGAGTCACAATATAACATGAGTCATAACAGGGACTATGACATGAAACAATAATCATAACAATAACCATAATTGAGCCTATTATTATTATTACTCGTCTGACCCATATATCTCGGTATGTGTCTCGGTATCGATCCCAACTCACATACATCCATATATAAGAAAGTCGAGGGTCGATGTCGGAAGTAGATGGAGAACTGATAACACTTCTTATAGTAGTTTCCATACACCTGGAACCGGTTTGGAGGCCCAAGTCCCCCTAACAGTCATCTTATGTGGGCCCAAGGTCCCACTAACAGTTATCTACTATATTTCGTCCCCCTACTATAAGCAAGGTATCATTCCGGCATCCATCACTTCCACCCATACCCCATACAAGTTGTAGCTTATTAAGGATTATCAGTTTACGGGAAAATGACATATCAGTAATGGCCCTACAGATTCAAGAGGTGGCCCCCATGGATTCAAGAGGTGGCCCCCACCGTGTGGTGTGGCACTTTGTTCCATGTGGCACTTTGTTCTGAGGGAGTGGATTCTAGAGGTGGCCCCCACCGAGTATGGTGTGGCACTTAGTTCCATAAAACAAGACAGGGTTCCCGTAAACAAGATAACCATACGGTCAAGTGTATCATGCTTGGTTTTAAAAGATGGCATGACGAGGTGGTGATGTATAACAAGAAATGAAACATAACAATAGATTGATAATAGACCGGGTCAGCCATGACATAACTATAGGGTCTAGTAAGGTGGTGGCATGGTTAGGTGATATACATGTGTTAAAAGAGAACATAAAGTTGACAAGTGGTTGATATTGTTACTTAACAAGTCATGTAGTAATATAAGGTAAGATCCATTAAGCAATAAGTCCTAAAGTACCAGTCATGAAGTACAAGAAACCATAATGCATAACACATAAACCAACGACAAGATCTAATTTTTAGAAAAGAAATCATCTAAGACATACAGGCAGAATTAGTCGACTAGGTGGAAGGATTAGTCGACTACAAGTGGGATTAGTCGACTAACAGTCTTGTATAGTCGACTAAATCTGTGCACCAGAGAGTTGGGATTGTTTTAGGAGTCGACTAGGGTCAAGGGATTAGTCGACTAATATAGGTCTCAAGTCGACTAACAGACACGCAAGTCGACTAAGTCTGGAATACAGAGAATTGGGGTTTCTGTTTCAGGAAACATTAGTCGACTAAGGAAAAATGGTTAGTCGACTAGGGGTTCAAGTCGACTAATAAATTAGGCTTAAGTCGACTGGGGCCTAGAGTTGAGTTTCTGGTCTAAGGAGGGTTAGTCGACTAGGTGAATTCAGGAGTCGACTAATAGGGATTTCCAGAGAGTTGAGATTTGTTTCCAGAAGGGGTTAGTCGACTAATATATGGGGTAAGTCGACTAATACTGTGTTTTCCAGAAAAGTTAAGTTTTCAGCTAAGTGTTCTAGTCGACTAGGTTCTAGGTCAAGTCGACTAATAGGGGTCGGGGAGCAGTTTACAGAACAGAAATTGGGGGTTGTTCTTGATGATAAAAATGTGATTTTTATGACATGTGAGCACAAGATATGGGGGTACAAGTATACTAGGAATGGAACATATCTTGGTGAGTAAAGATACTCACATGGAATCGTTTGATTGAATCTCTACGAGTCCGGGAAGAGGGTGGTCGACGAATAGCTCCCAAGCGATCCTTGGCAACGAAGAGAGCTACGATCCGAGCTCCAACTCAGAAGCTTGGGCTGGAAGAGAAGATCTGGTGGAGTTCTTGGAGCTAGGGTTTAGGTTGAGGTGAAGGAGAGACTTGGAGAGGGTTTTCTCTTTTGTTTGAAGTGGAGAAGAAAATGGAGTGAAGTGTAAAGGGAAAATATATATATGATGGGGATTTTGTATAGGGAGTGAAATTAGGATAGGAGGAAGGGGTGTTCTTGCAAAAGAGGAGGAGGTGATGTGCCCCTCACCTTGGCCACTTGGCCGGCCATGGGGGGAGAGAGAGGGAAGTGCATTTAATGGGGTAGGTGGGAAATGAGGTGGCATTTTGGAAAGGGTTTTGGGATTTGGAAATTGGAAAAATCCATTTGTCTTGGAGAAAAAGGAAAGGAAAATAGAAAAAGGAAAAGGAAAGGAATTAATAAAGAAAGATATTTTCTCTTGGACTCAAGATGAAACTGGTGAAAAGACTGATACCTGGGTTAAAGTCAAAGACGTGGAAATCATTTCGGAAAATGCCGGAATCGTCCGAAATTCAAGTATTTCGGAACGACTCGAAATAATTACCAAAAATCAATAATAACATATAAAGGCCAATAGTGAAATCCGTTTGAAGAAATACTTTATGGTTTTGAAATTAAAAATCCTGGAATCAGCTACCTACCGACTCCGAAAGAATTTCCATTAAATCATAAAATTCTCAGAAAAAGAATGTAGGTAGGAAATGCAATTCTAAAAGATAAAGTCTAAAGGACCATCATGAAATTCCAAACAGTTTGAGAATTAAAAATCCGGGAATCGGTCAGCGACACTGGCCGCCACCGGTTTTGAAGAAATTCATTTTAATTCCAGAAAAATCTAGGAAATCATGGAAAACCTAATATATTGGAAAATAACGTTTAAAACTGAAATCGGTCAAATCTACATATCAGAAAGACTAGATCGAAGAATGTACTATGATCGGGCCCTCGGTTCAGACTAGGGCTGACTCCGAGTCCACGAATCCAAATCCAAGATAAAATAATCATACAAGAAATTTATAATACAGAATAAATACAGGAAACAAATCGAAAAATACGATCGAAAATCTGAATACGCAACTAAGTACGTATTCCGGGAACGGGGTATTACAATCCACCCACCTTACAAAAAATTGCGTCCTCGCAATTTCATTAAGGGGCAAATTGAATACAAAGGGACAATGGCTGGAATAAAGGCCTCATAAAACCAAAACAGGGGATAGGATGAATACAGGAAGGACCAGAATGAACAATGATAAAATGACAAAAGAAATATTAAGAAAGATAATCAACTCAAATACAAGAAATGGGGTAGTGGTTACCATGATATTCTAAGGCTCCTGATCTGGATACTGGTCTTCCCACTCTGCTGCATCGCCTGAGGTCTCTGCTGCCATGAAGTGAACTTGGCCTCTGCCCTGATCTGCTCTGGCTCTCATCCCTCTCTGCTGATGATCATACCGTTGGGGTGGAAATGGAACTCTTCGATCAACAGGTTCAGGGTTCCTCCTCAGTGGTGGCGCTGGAAGTGCTGGAGCTGGACGTGCTGGAGCTGGAAGAGCTGGTCTGACTGGTGCCGTATGCTCAA
Organism: Agave tequilana; assembly: GCA_038442645.1. NCBI lineage: Eukaryota > Viridiplantae > Streptophyta > Magnoliopsida > Asparagales > Asparagaceae > Agave > Agave tequilana. Next base: position 110,478 of record JAVJIF010016426.1, read on the forward strand.
ACTTTCTGTACCGGCAATCCCTGAGTGCATGACCTCTTGCCCCACATGCCAAACATAATCCATTGGCCACCCGACAATCTCTCTTATAGTGTCCGGGCCTGTGGCAGAAATTGCATGTGATCTGAGGAAGAGGAGTTTGGAATGGTCTCTTCGTCATCGGGCCTTGGGTTGCCCTATCCGCATCCTCCTCATCCATCAACTCAAAAGGCCTCTTCTTGGCTTGGCTCTTCATCTGATTCTCCTTCTTCTTCTCCAGTCCACGCTCTACTTCTCGAGCTATGGTGAGAACCTCTGAATATGTCTTCAGCTGTTGGGGCATCAAGAATACTTGTAGGTCCATCTGTAATCCCTGCTGAAATCTGCTTGCCCGCTTCTCTTCATCCGTCACCATATACGGGGCAAAGCGGCTCAATCTGAGAAACTCCGCGGCATACTCATCCACGGACTTACTCCCCTGCCGAAGTCTGATGATTGCTCTTCCATGTCCTTCTGGGCTGTGACAGGGAAGAATCTGCTGTAAAAACTCTTGGAGAAGGTGTCCCAAGTGACAGGCTTCTCCAATCTGGCCTCCTCTGCTAGCCACCAAGTCCTGGCTATATCCTTCAGTTGAATCTTGGCAACCTCAACTTGGTTCTCCTTTGGGACACGGGCTGCATTCAACAAGTCTGATGTGTCCGTCAGCCATTGCTCAGCATCCAAGGGTTTCTCTCCTCCTGTAAATATGGCTGGCTGCAGCTTCCTGAAGTCTGATATGTTCCCCGGCCTCTGCTCCTTAGGTGCTGCTATCTCTTGCCGGAGAAGCTCGGTCTGCTGCTGCTGGTTCTCCATCATCATCTGGATAACCCTCAATATATCCACATTCTCTCCCGCTGCTCCATTCGATGCTGATCCAGAGTTGCTGCGACCCGATCTCCTCTCCATCGATACTAGGTATGGATAGACTGGAAGGAGCTGGAAAATGGAATGGAAGGATTTCAGGATATGAAAGAAGAAATCAAGGAGGACTAAACGTAGAATCAGGAAGGACTAGATAACTTTGTACATTGTAGTTGGCATCCGCAAATTACTAGAATTTGCTACTTGTTTGTACTATAGAGGTAAGAGCCTAAGCTCTGATACCAACCTGTAACGCCCCGATTCCACGGATACGGGGACGTCACTGCAACGTATATACGTAGGTCAGAGGGTGCCCCCACGTATATACGCTAAGCATAAAGTACAACAAGAAAGGATCAGAGTGCAACACAAAGCGTGGTATACACACATATGCCAACATAAAAGTACAATACAAAGTCATCACAGTATGATAAACATTACATATTACATATGTCTTTTATCATAACAAGTCCAAAAGTCAAATATACAATAAGAAGACAAAATGCTCACGGGTAGGATGAAGATCACGTGAGTCAAAAGGAGTCAGGTGCAAGGAACTGGAGCTAAGATGCCTGCTCGCTAAGGAGAGCTCGATCTACGGTGGACAACTCCACTTCGATCCAAGCTCCGGGATCTGAATATGCAAATCCAAGAAATCAAGACATATAACAATAAATGAGCTACAGCCAAGTGGCTAAGAGACATGAATAGGGTTAGAACACGAGTATGGAATATAAGGACAGGTATTAACATAATCATAAAACGGAAAATACAAGTGAAGCTGATTACAAGCAAAAGTGATTGTATATGCTTAAGTCACGGTCCCATGAGGCTAATACATCGAGGGAATAATCCAAACAAGGAAACCCTCATCTATATACCGTTATCTCATGCCACGGTAATCCCAAGCATATAGAATCAGAGTTGCAAACCATATGATAGTCAAAAAGGAATGCATAACAAGAATGACAAGGATCATGACAAGATCAAAACCGGAATCATCACTGGAATCATAACATGTAAAGTAGGAGTCACAATATAACATGAGTCATAACAGGGACTATGACATGAAACAATAATCATAACAATAACCATAATTGAGCCTATTATTATTATTACTCGTCTGACCCATATATCTCGGTATGTGTCTCGGTATCGATCCCAACTCACATACATCCATATATAAGAAAGTCGAGGGTCGATGTCGGAAGTAGATGGAGAACTGATAACACTTCTTATAGTAGTTTCCATACACCTGGAACCGGTTTGGAGGCCCAAGTCCCCCTAACAGTCATCTTATGTGGGCCCAAGGTCCCACTAACAGTTATCTACTATATTTCGTCCCCCTACTATAAGCAAGGTATCATTCCGGCATCCATCACTTCCACCCATACCCCATACAAGTTGTAGCTTATTAAGGATTATCAGTTTACGGGAAAATGAACATATCAGTAATGGCCCTACAGATTCAAGAGGTGGCCCCCATGGATTCAAGAGGTGGCCCCCACCGTGTGGTGTGGCACTTTGTTCCATGTGGCACTTTGTTCTGAGGGAGTGGATTCTAGAGGTGGCCCCCACCGAGTATGGTGTGGCACTTAGTTCCATAAAACAAGACAGGGTTCCCGTAAACAAGATAACCATACGGTCAAGTGTATCATGCTTGGTTTTAAAAGATGGCATGACGAGGTGGTGATGTATAACAAGAAATGAAACATAACAATAGATTGATAATAGACCGGGTCAGCCATGACATAACTATAGGGTCTAGTAAGGTGGTGGCATGGTTAGGTGATATACATGTGTTAAAAGAGAACATAAAGTTGACAAGTGGTTGATATTGTTACTTAACAAGTCATGTAGTAATATAAGGTAAGATCCATTAAGCAATAAGTCCTAAAGTACCAGTCATGAAGTACAAGAAACCATAATGCATAACACATAAACCAACGACAAGATCTAATTTTTAGAAAAGAAATCATCTAAGACATACAGGCAGAATTAGTCGACTAGGTGGAAGGATTAGTCGACTACAAGTGGGATTAGTCGACTAACAGTCTTGTATAGTCGACTAATCTGTGCACCAGAGAGTTGGGATTGTTTTAGGAGTCGACTAGGGTCAAGGGATTAGTCGACTAATATAGGTCTCAAGTCGACTAACAGACACGCAAGTCGACTAAGTCTGGAATACAGAGAATTGGGGTTTCTGTTTCAGGAAACATTAGTCGACTAAGGAAAAATGGTTAGTCGACTAGGGGTTCAAGTCGACTAATAAATTAGGCTTAAGTCGACTGGGGCCTAGAGTTGAGTTTCTGGTCTAAGGAGGGTTAGTCGACTAGATGAATTCAGGAGTCGACTAATAGGGATTTCCAGAGAGTTGAGATTTGTTTCCAGAAGGGGTTAGTCGACTAATATATGGGGTAAGTCGACTAATACTGTGTTTTCTAGAAAAGTTAAGTTTTCAGCTAAGTGTTCTAGTCGACTAGGTTCTAGGTCAAGTCGACTAATAGGGGTCGGGGAGCAGTTTACAGAACAGAAATTGGGGGTTGTTCTTGATGATAAAAATGTGATTTTTATGACATGTGAGCACAAGATATGGGGGTACAAGTATACTAGGAATGGAACATATCTTGGTGAGTAAAGATACTCACATGGAATCGTTTGATTGAATCTCTACGAGTCCGGGAAGAGGGTGGTCGACGAATAGCTCCCAAGCGATCCTTGGCAACGAAGAGAGCTACGATCCGAGCTCCAACTCAGAAGCTTGGGCTGGAAGAGAAGATCTGGTGGAGTTCTTGGAGCTAGGGTTTAGGTTGAGGTGAAGGAGAGACTTGGAGAGGGTTTTCTCTTTTGTTTGAAGTGGAGAAGAAAATGGAGTGAAGTGTAAAGGGAAAATATATATATGATGGGGATTTTGTATAGGGAGTGAAATTAGGATAGGAGGAAGGGGTGTTCTTGCAAAAGAGGAGGAGGTGATGTGCCCCTCACCTTGGCCACTTGGCCGGCCATGGGGGGAGAGAGAGGGAAGTGCATTTAATGGGGTAGGTGGGAAATGAGGTGGCATTTTGGAAAGGGTTTTGGGATTTGGAAAATTGGAAAAATCCATTTGTCTTGGAGAAAAAGGAAAGGAAAATAGAAAAAGGAAAAGGAAAGGAATTAATAAAGAGAAGATATTTTCTCTTGGACTCAAGATGAAACTGGTGAAAAGACTGATACCTGGGTTAAAGTCAAAGACGTGGAAATCATTTCGGAAAATGCCGGAATCGTCCGAAATTCAAGTATTTCGGAATTACTCGAAATAATTACCAAAAATCAATAATAACATATAAAGGCCAATAGTGAAATCCGTTTGAAGAAATACTTTATGGTTTTGAAATTAAAAATCCTGGAATCAGCTACCTACCGACTCCGAAAGAATTTCCATTAAATCATAAAATTCTCAGAAAAGAATGTAGGTAGGAATGCAATTCTAAAAGATAAAGTCTAAAGGACCATCATGAAATTCCAAACAGTTTGAGAATTAAAAATCTGGGAATCGGTCAGCGACACTGGCCGCCACCGGGTTTGAAGAAATTCATTTTAATTCCAGAAAAATCTAGGAAATCATGGAAAACCTAATATATTGGAAAATAACGTTTAAAATTGAAATCGGTCAAATCTACATATCAGAAAGACTAGATCGAAGAATGTACTATGATCGGGCCCTCGGTTCAGACTAGGCTGACTCCGAGTCCACGAATCCAAATCCAAGATAAAATAATCATACAAGAAATTTATAATACAGAATAAATACAGGAAACAAATCGAAAAAATACGATCGAAAATCTGAATACGCAACTAAGTACGTATTCCGGGAACGGGGTATTACACCTCTTATCTTCAAACTTGATTTGACTTATCCAGAATTTTATGTAGGAATTCAATTGTGATCTGCAACTTGTTAAAATATTGATTGCTGAATATGACTTATCCAGTGATAGAATTGAAAAGAGTAATCAACGTAACAATTATAGCCCTTTAAGTCTTCTTTCTGGATCATCTTGAATCATCAGATTTGAGTTTCGATATAGAAAGTTATGATTAAAATACTAAAGAGTGTTCAGTTTGAATCCGAGTTAAATTCTAATTTTCTCCCTTTTATCTTCATCTTGTTGTGCAAGCAACCAGATTTAAATAGAAATTCACCTCTATCTTTAATTAGGATGTTGATTCATCTTATTCTATCCTTTCTCTTTTTCTACGTTTTAATTCAAATTAATTTAAAACTCAACTTTAAATGAGATAGAAAAGATGCTTTCTTTATTTTCTCAATTAATCTTTATTTACTTAATTCTTGTGGGCTTTTGGGCTTCTTTTGGTCTTTCTCTTGGATCATGAAGGTCTGCACATCACTAAATAATAAATAAAATAAATAGTAATAATTTAACAAAAATTAAGCATAAAAATGTGAATAATAAATAATATGCATTATTGATGACCAATCACACCCCCACACCTATCTTTTTGCTTGTCCTCGAGTAAAAAAATATTCTAACCATCTTAACATCACTTTCGTAGGAATTATGATTGCACTTAGCATGTGCAACAAGCCATTAAACCTCTAAGTTACCCCTAAAGGATGAGTGTTGTCTCATGAGGGTTTTCAGTGGATTACACCCACAAAATTCTAAAGAGAGAAAATAAAATGTTAGTATTTTTGAAATTCTATTTTAAAAGAGGAAAATATTTGAAATATCTTTGTAAAAATTAAGCAATTTATAAGTTTTTAGGATTATCAAATTGATCATTTATATACTTAGCCTTTATTCAAATATTTATTTATCAATTTAGGTTAAGATTCAAACTAAATTTCTTATCGAGTATATTATCTTTACCCTAAGTCATATGCATCTTTGTGAACGAATTTTTTTTTTTACTTGGGATTCTTCAGCTTCACTCTCATGCCTTATATATTTATTATTATTTTTTGTAAGAAGTTCGAAGTGTTACCATTTCGTTGCTTTTTAAATACTTTTTTTTGGTTTGTATAACTCATCTAATTTTCTTTCATGTAAGTATCAAGCCTTCTTGAGGCCCCAATACCTAACTAATTGATTACTAGATATGTTAATACATATATTATATATTCTCCTTTTTTTTTCCCTTAAACTTACCTAATTATCTTTCGCGTAAATACCAAGGCTTTCTTAGGCCAAAGTACCTAGATAATTAATAATTAGGTTTATTTATTTTATATATATATTTTCCTAAGACGCAAGAGTTTTTGTTTTGAATCCCAAATGTGTAAGTGTATAAAGCATGCATATTTCATCAAGGTAAAAATATCTAGACTAAATTAATTTTTCAATTTTTCATCCTAAACTTAAAAATCAAATACAAACTCTTATTTTAACCAAATAAACTTAATTACTTACAGAAGATAAATCAAAATATTATTTACTTTTTCAAAAAAAATTTAATTATTTTGAATTTTTTATGTTACTTTTTTAGTTGGTTTATTATTTTTTATTTATTTATTTAATATTATTATTATGTTAGTTGGTTACCCCATGCACATATCTCATACATTGTCCTCAATGTATGAATGTAATGCATGAATGCATGAAATAAAATGGCAGAAGGGTAGAGTTACCGATACATTGGGTCAAAAAGGCCCATGGTTGTGTCTGCTTCTGATACTAATTCATATTAATTCTAAGAACGATTTCAAACGTTGACCATTTACCTTAAATTCTTTACCATTCTTAGGGTCGCATATCTCTATGGCTCAATGTGAAACACAATCCTAACAACGAATGACCATGTCCATCTTGATTGCAACTTTTCTGAAAAAAGATGAAGTCTAGAATATAGAGTAAGACTTTTTGTTCTGGGACAAAAGTTTTTCTCATGATAAACTTATCAACCTTAGCCTTATCTTTCGTAGTCTTCGCATTTTCATACGCCACGTTTCTTAATTCCTGAAGTTCGAAAATTTGTAGTTTCTGAAGCGCATCAGCCTTATCTAGATCAAAATTCAGCTGCTTAATTGCCTATAAGGCTCGGTACTCTAATTCGACAGGAAGGTAGCAAACCTTCTAAAGACTAGCCTATAAAGAGATATCTCTAGAATCATTTTAAAGGCGGTCCTATATGCCATAAGGCATCCACCAATTTGGTGAACCAGTCCTTCCTGTTTTGATTCACAGTTTTCTCCAAGATAAGCTTAACTTGCCTATTTGAGACTTCTACCTACCACTGGTTTGGGGATGGTAAGGTGTGAATAACTTGTGTATTATGGTATATTTTTGCATAAGAGCTTCAAAAGTTCTATTGTAAAAATGTGAACCATTATCACTAATTATGGCACGAGGGGTCCAAAGCATGAAAAGATGTTTTCTTTCAAGAACTTGATGACAACTTTGTTGTCATTTGTCTTGCAAGGGATGACTTCAACCCATTTTGATACGTAATCCACAGCCAATAAGATGTATTGGTGCCCAAATGAGTTAGAAAAGGGAACTATAAAGTCAATGCTCCAAATTGTTGGCCCAAAAGGTTACACTCTCAATTTATATAGTTTTGATGATAACAAAACATACAAAAGCTATTTAGTACTAATAAAGATTCTAGAATGAATTCAGGTTTATACAAGTCTTGATGGCTTTAAGCATGTTGCAAGGTTATTGGCGCTTAAAGTATATTGAAAGGTTGATGACACAAGAGGACTCTTTCATAGGAGTGGAGGCTCTAGCTCGACACGCGGTTCAGAGACATCTTCCAAAAGTTTTTATATTTTTAGTTTGTTAAAGAATAGTATATACATTTGAAGCTCAATACACACACACAAATTCAATACGTTTGGTTTTTGGTTTAACCAGTTTTGAATTTTAAGTACATATATCGGGTTTTGGATTTGAACCAGTTTTAGTTATGCTGATATGCTTGACACCCTTTTACATTTCTTGTCATAACTTTTTATTCTTATATTTAAATAATATGATTTAACTTGCATTTCTAAGATAACTTTCAGTCTAAATTTTTTATTAATATAATCATTTTTAGATTCAAATTTTAAAGATGTCAAATATTTGGTTGAACTCTATTCTTGTTCTGAAAACAGCTTACAATTTCTGATTTGATACTTGTCAGTGTTTTATTAATATCTTTCTAATAAAAAAATGATATTGAGTTGATTTCAGTTGCATTAAAAGAAGACTTAAAGATCTACAAATTATTCCTATATACCTAATTCTGAATTCGAACGTTTGCAGCCTGAAAAATATGCTCCAAGTTGACCAATCTGCCAGATTTGCAGTTATGGCTAATTTTTGGAGGCTGATTTTTACATGTTTTTAAAACGTGTTTAAGTTTAAAAAATATGGTTAGCTGTATTAGAGGGTCAATTTCTTCTTCTTTTATTTAGGTAAAAGTTTTCTATATTTACTCTTCCTAAATCTTATATAAAGGGGTCATTAGAGTAGAGGTTTTCACAACAACAAATTCAAAGATCAAAGTTTTGAGTTTTCTTGAGAAAGAGTTTTGTTTAAGTTTTGAGCTATTATTTTCAAAAGTTTTCTGAAAGTTTTTGGTTCTTAAAATCTCTCTTCTATTTTTATATCACTTACAAAACCTTGAGCTTTAATCTTATATATTATTCTCTAGGGTTTTTGTAAAGAAAGTTTTCAAGAGAGAGTTGTGGTCTTTTGATCATCCAGTGATTATTGTATTTGTGGCTCCACTACCTCTGGACTAGAGGAGTGTGATTGAGGAGTTGGGTACTCTCTAGTGGTTGTAATCCTTTGTGGAAGTTCTGGTAGATCGAAAATCCTTCTGGGTGAAGGCGGGGACGTAGAGCTGGGTGCTCGAACCTCGAAACAAATCTCTGTGTTTGCGATTGGTTTATTTATGTTATTTACTTGCTTTCCTTTCATTATTATATTGTCGATCAATACTCTCACAACAAGATTGCATTGCGCACCTCAAACTCTTATTTAGAGGAATCACGAAGAAAGAGTTCAGAGCCCTTCACGGGGTATTCGGCTTCTAATCTTGTTTCGGGTGATCGTTGCATCATATCATTTTAAATTTGTGCATTGATTAGCATTATCACCTATTCACCCCCCCTTTAGGTGATTTCACAAATGTCAAAGAGTTCTACTTCTAGAATTGGGTTTAGGGGCATCGTATTACGTTTCGAAATCCTTCCTATCATTTGGCATCTTGTGCACGTCTTGCAAAAGTCAAATGCATTTTTAAACAAAGTGAGCCAATGGAACCCATTCTGTAGAACTTTTTCGGCTGTTTTTCATGGATCAAAGTGTCCACCGCATGCAAGTTTATGACAAAAGGCTAGAACACTCTTTACTTTCTCATCGGGAATACATTTCCTAATGATTTGACCGGAACAATATTTAAAGAGATAAGATTTCTCCAAATGAAATATCAGACTTGAGACAAGAACCGATATACATTTTGTTTTGACTAATGAGATGGGGTTCAGTTTGTGACTAAGTAGTTAACTATGTCGACAAACCATGGTTCCCTAAAGGTGGCTAATAGTTGTTCATCAGGAAAGTTATCATTGATTGGCAACTCGTTAGAAGGGGCGTTTGGAACACGACAGAGGTGATCGACGACGACATTTTCGACACCCTTTTTATCTCGAATTTTGAGATCAAATTCTTAAAGGAGAAGGATCCAATGAAGGAGTCGGACCTTCATGTCCTTTCTTGTGCATTAGGTATAAAATGCGGAATGGTTGGTGAATACTGGTTTTGGTCCCAAGTAGGTATGGACGAATTTTTTTCAATGCAAATACTACTGTCAAGAATTTCTTCTTGGTTGTAGTATAATTCAATTTGGCATCATTAAGAGTCCTACTTGAATAGTAGATTACATGCTGCTTGTTATCTATGCGTTATCCTGAGACCTATGACAAAATCAGAAGCGTCGCACAAGATCTTAAATGGTTTGGACCAATTCGGGGCAGAAATTATGGGCGTAGAGATAAGCTTCATTTTGAGTTTTTCCCAGGTGTTAAGATATTCATTATCAAAGATGAAGGGCACATCTTTAGCTAAATGGCTTGTTAAGGGTCTAGCAAGTTTACTAAAATCCTTGATGAATTTACGGTAGAAACATGCGTGTCCTAAGAAGGAACGGATGTCTTTCACACATTTGGGTATGGAAAGCTTGACTATAACCTCTATCTTCGCCTTGTCCACTTCAATTCCTTTCCTAAAAATCTCATGACTTATAGGACTATCCCATTTATACCATAAAGTGCCACTTTTCTCAATTTAAAGTCAAATTCTTTTCTGTGCATCGTTTGAGCACAATTCTAGATGATGGAGACATTGGTCGAAAGAGTCTCCATGGACGGAAAATCGTCCATGAAGATTTCTAAGAAACATTCGACCATGTGAGAGAATAAGCTTAACATGCAACGTTGAAATATCGTGGGAGCGTTGCCTAAACTGAAAGGCATTCGACGATAAGTAGAAGTCTCAAATGAACACGTGAACGTTATTTTCTCTTGGCCCTCCAGGGCTATGGGGATTTGGTTATACCCTGAGTAACCATCAAGAAATAGTAATACTCGTGGCCCACTAATCGTTCAAGCATTTGGTCAATAAATGAATGAGGAAAATGGTCTTTGCGGGTGGCAGCATTTAACTTACGATAATCAATGCAAACTCGAATCTTTGTAGGGAGTCTTGTTTGAACTAACTCTTATTTGTCATTATCTATCACTGTAAAACCAGATTTCTTGGGTACCGCGTAGACTGGGCTGACCCATTGGCTATCAGAAATGAGATAAATTATCCCATTATCTAAAAATTTCACTATTTCAACTCGTACCGCTTCTTGCATGATAGAGTTTAACCTACGCTGCAGATCCCTCTTTGGTTTTGCCTCTTCATTTAGATGGATTCAGTGTTCAACTATAGTCAGACTTACTCTCTTTATGTCAGTCACCGTCCAACCAATTGCTTCCTTATGTTTTATAAGAATTGCCAATAGATTTTTCTCTTGCCAATTAGTTAAGTTGGATGCAATTATAACTGATAGAGTCTCCTGTTCACGTAGGTAGGCGTACTTGAGATGCTTGGGTAAGATTTTTAGTTTTAAGAAAGAGGATGACCTGATAGGTGAGTAAGACTTACTGGCTCCTGATCTAATTGTTGGCCCAAAGGCCTTCCACTCTAATTTTGATGATGATTAACTCATGTAGTTATGTGTACTAATAATCTTGTGATTTTAGTTTCAGATCTTTATTTAAGATATTAGTAGGTGATTAGCTTCAACAAGATGGTTTGGAAGCTTTCACATGTTGTTTCCAAAGCCCGAGCATTAAGATCATATATAGCACTCGTTGGAGTCAAGCTCGGAGTTTTGGAGTTTTGGATCGAGTCGGCTTGGAGACGGCGCTCTACAAGAAGACCTCGGTAGCTAATTTAGTTTTGTGTTTAGATCCATTTGTAAAGATTAGAATAGTATGATATGCTCAAGTTCACAATAAACATACGTTTTATGTTTTGAATATTGGTTTTTCGGTTTTTGGTTTAACCGACTTTGGTTTCATGAATAGTTAAATCAATACAAGTTTACATGGTTTATGTATAGTAGATTCATTCTATATACATGCATGCTTAACTTTCTAGACAAACTTAATTTTGATATACTTATTCATGCGTTTTAGGTTTGCGTTTTTATCAAAACATATTTTTGGAAATAAAGTCAAAAACTATGATATGTATATGTTTTTCTTGTATATTGGATTTCTATCCATATGCATCATGCTTCAAAGTATTTAAATATCATGTTTTTGTATTTGAATGAGTTTTAGAAAAATCAGATTTTCTATTGAAAAATTCAAGTTTGGAAAAATACGGTTTTTGTTTACGGCAAAATTTTCATAACACAAAAATGGTTCAAAAAGTTTGAAATTTGTGTTGAAAATTTTCACACAAGTTTGTATATCATTGTATTATGCTAAAACTATTTTTGTGATTTTTGGAGATTTTATGGGATTTAATTGGATAATAAAACTTAAGTTTTCAATCCTAAAACAGAACTGCCAGGCACTGGCGGTCGACCGCACGGTCGACCGGAGCGGTCGACCGGACGTGCACAGATACGTGCACGCAGCTAGCCCACTGAGCCGGTCGACCGAGCGGTCGACCGACTGAAAGCAACCCACTCTCGGGTTGCTCCGGTGACCGGGCGGTCGACCGGCCAGAGAGCCGTTGCTCTCTGGTTCCGGGCCCGGTCGACCGGGCGTTCGACCGGTAGCAGCTAACGGTCAAAAATCGACCATTGCCGGTCGACCGCGGTCGATCGGAAGGTCAAATCTGGCCTTAATTGCTGCTAACAGCTAATTTTTCAAATGGGTATAAAAAGGGTTTTCTCTTAATAGTTTTTAACAAGTTTTAAGAGAGCAAAATTTCTGATCTTACCAGTGTTTTTACAGCAATCAAAAAGAAGTTTTTGGGCTCAAATCTTTACTATCTATTTGGTGTTTTTCTAGGGTTTGGAAAATCAAAGAAAAGTGTTTTTGGGAAAAGTGTTTTTGATTCAATTTCTTTATCTTGATTTCAGTTTTTTCCAAGGATTTTCTTTGAGTATTTGTTTTCCATTCCTTTGTTTTCCACACTTGAGCTTCATTCTATCCTATCTATAGGGTCTTTGTGTTTGTGGGAAAAGAAATCGGTTTGTGGTCTTTTGATCACCAAGTTGTAAACCCTAATTATTGCTTGGCTTTGTGCCTTTCCCTCATAGTTTTGAGGAGGTTGTGCAATTGGGTTGTATCCCTCAAGTTGTGAGGTGATCTTTGTGTAGCTTTGTGCTTATCCCTCAAGTTGTGAGGTGATTGTTTCGTTGGCTTGGTGCTTAGCCTCTAGTGAGAGGTTGTGGTTGTAAAGAGAGGAGTTGGGTACTCCTAGTTATTGTATTGCCCCAAATCCTCGGTGGAGGTTCCCTGTGTAGGAGTCCTTTGTGGACAAGCTAGTGGATTCAAAATCCTTCTGGGTGAAGGCGGGGACGTAGAGCTGGGTGCTCGAACCTCGAAACAATCTTGTTGTTTGCGCTTGATCCATTGACTCTTACTTTCTCTCTTTTTACTTTGTGCATTGATCATATTGCTATATCATATACTTGCTTGTGTGTTGTTGCAATTAATTTTAAATTCCGC
>JAVJIF010016427.1:0-97545 GCA_038442645.1 Agave tequilana
ATAGTGAGTTGTGTGATTTTAACCTTGAGTGGTAACTTGATTTAATATTAACTATGCAACTAAATTGAATTCGTAATTACTTGACTCAACTTGGAATTAAATGTGTTAGTACGTGTTTTTGTCACTATCTGCACATTATATTTTCTTAATCACGTGTTAATCTACGAAACTCAGAGTTGGTATTATTTTTCATTAATCTAATCTCTGACTCCTCCTACATAACATATATCCCATCATAGGAAAGTTTGCATTAAGATCAGCTAGAATCTTGCATGCTTACTAGAAATGGTAAAACTTTTTTTTGTAAGAGAAACTTCGACACCAATGGATCCTAACTTAATGACATACTTAACACACTCATTAACAAGATATAGAAAAATAGACCAGAAGCTACAAAAGTTAGGGATCAGGTTGATGTCAATTGTAAGGATCTAGCAGTCCGACTTGATAGGCTACAACCAATCGGAGGATAACAAGAGAGGAGAAAAATTCTCGAAACGGCAGTAGATCACCTGAGAGCGAGTTCAACCCTACAATACAGCTGACGTTGATGCACAGTATATCAAAAGCGTTAAAGTCGATGCTCCTTCCTTTGACGGACGCTTGGATCCTCAGGTTTATATAGACTGGCAGTTGGCTATAAACCGATATTTCTGTTGGCATGACATATCTAGTTAAGAAAGATTCGATTGGCCGTGATGAAACTAACGGGACAAGCGGGACAATATTGGGAAAACCTTGAAAGGATGATGTAACGCCCCGATCCGGCGGGTACGGAGACGCTACTGCGACGTATATAGGCAGGTCAGAAATACCCTCACGTATATACGCTAAGCATCAGTACAAGTAAGAATCAGAGTACAGAAATGCGAGGCATATATACATTCCAACATAAGGATTACAAAGTTATCACAGGGCGTGATATTTTAATACATGTACATTATATCACAGCAAGGTACAGAAGTAAGAATTATAATTTTTACAGCAAAAAGGTGCTCACAGGCTGAGGAGAAGATCCTCGAGCTTGCAGGAAGATTCAGGAATAGAAGGAGTTAGGATTAGTCAGCCTGCTCCGAGAGATAAGCTTAATCTTTGGTGGAGAGCTCCGCTTCAATAAAAACTTCAGAGCCTGAACATGCAAGTCCAGGGGAGTCAGAAACTCCCTAACAAATAGACAGGTGAATGCCAAGTATCGTGTAGAGATATGTATTTGTGTGTTGATATAATCAAAACAGTATTAAGCATCAAGAACTGTGTCGAGTGTACATGTACAGTAAGCATGAAATTGAGGCATAAAATGAAAGTGATAAGGCCTGAATAAATATAATGCTACTATTTTTAATATTTATATTTATTACTCGTTCTACCCATATGTCTAGGTATGTGTAATAGCGTCTCAGCACACATACATCCACATATGAGTAAATCGAGGCTCTTATTGGAAACCAACGGGGGTATCAACGAACAATGTTTACAGTGGGTCTCGTGCATGCCCGGGACCACGATCCAGGGCGTTCCGTTACTGGTGCTCGGAACCAGCCGCGAGGCGTACAGGAGGGTCTTATAGAACGCCTTTATCAAGATGGTACCAAGAAAGAGGGAGCCAGCACTCCCTCGGTCGCCTGGAGGCCCACAGGTCAGATCGTAAGTTTTAATTGCACAACATACCTAGTACCACTGTAAACAACAACATATATTGATAGCCGCAAGTTTCCCCCGACCCAATGCAAGTCGTCCATTTTTATAGTTTATTATGCAATTATCAGTTTACGAGAATAGAAGGTGCAAGGTATGATCAGGATTTCAGGAGTTCAAGAGTACATGAGTGTTATAAATTCAAGTCATTGTATATGATACAGGATAACAAGTACAGGATTCCCGTAAATGTAACAATCTTAGCCAAGTATCAATATGTCATAGCGGGGCAAGTATCAAATAGTTATATATCAGGTGCCATGAGACATATGACTGGGAGGTGATGTTAGGCAGGTGACAAGTAACAACATGATATATGCAAGTATGTCAGGAAAATAATACAATACTAGTTAACATGACGAAGCAGGAAAATCCAAAAGAAAGCGAGAACACTCGCCTAAAACTTCCGGAAACACCGAGAAATCTCAAGCTCCGGAATCTAGGTAACCAACACGTCAACGCGTTCAATAACAGATATTATATTAAAAAGAGGAGGAGAAAGGATGAATCAGAAAAAGGGAGAATGAAGACGCAGGGGCCGCAGACGCTGGGGTCGCGTCGCGTGGATGTCACAACGCAGGGTCTGAGACCTGCGTTTAATTCATACCACAGGAAGAACGCAGACGCGAGCACGTGCTCCGCATCGCGTTACTTCAAGAACGCGAAGATCGCGTTTAAGGAAGTGCTTGGACGCGGGGTAAGCTCCGCGTTAATAAAACATGAGAGAAAGAGAGAGATAAGGAGATGAGAGAGACGCAGGAAAGGAGGAGACAGGGACGCAGTGATGGGAGAGGGAGAGACGCAGGGTTTGAGGGGAAATTTAGAGAAGAAAAGAAAAGAAAAAGGAAGAAAGGAAAGAAGAAAGGAAAGAAAGAAAGCAAAGGAAAGAAAGAAGAGAAGGGGGAGGTAGGCCACCGTGCCGGCGGCAGCCGGAGTTGGCCGGAGAAGGTGACCCAACCTCCAAGCCCAAGGCAAGAAGAGGGTGCAATTCTAGTTAAAAATGGAGATTTGGAGTTTTGAAAACGAGGCTTCGGAGAACGAAACTATAGCTCGTTAGAAAGAGAATTCCGAGGAGATGAAGATGGCGTGGTTGGTGGTGGCTAAGGTGGTGTAGGTGGCGGTGAAAATGGTGGAGAAGATGATGGAGAAGATGGGTTTCTTGGTAGAAAAAGAGGAAGAAGAAGGTGGAGAAGCTGTTGTTGTTGTTAGAATGGAGGAGGAAAAGAGGAGAGTATGGTGGAGAGTTGGTGGCCGAAGTGGTGTGTATGGTGGGCCGGCCAAGAGGCACGGTGGCTGCGTTTTTGGGGCTGTCGTTGGTGGCTTGCTGTTAGAGAAGAAAGAAGGAAAAGAAGAAGAATAAAAGAGAGAGAAAGGAAGGTCGGGTATATATATAAGGAAGTTGTATATATTACAAGTTTGCCATCCTCTGTTTTCAAAACAAAAGAGACGCACAAATGAGACGTGCGTCTCCATTTAATGAAGCCCGCGTCTGGGCAAACAAGCTAGACACGGAGATTAATGCTGCGTCCAAAAAGAAAAACGCAAGATCGCGTTTCAGAAGAGACAAAAAGCATGGATGATTAGATCAGAGTTGATTTTTTTGAAGGACATAACATTAAATGCGGAATGGGGAGAGTCTCCGCATTAAATGTTGAATTCATGTTTGGTGAAACTCGCGTCAGGCAAGGAGAGAAAAAGTAAATATCCGGATAAAATTCCGGTATCTGGGAAAATACCAAAAACTCAGGAAAAGCCTGAAAAATGAAGTATCTTGAAAAGTTTCCAAAATTCTCAAAAATAATAAATATTATTTTAACATATTTGGTGAAATCGGTTTTCAGAAATTCAATCCCATTTTTAAAATAAAAATCTTGAAATCCACCATGGACGTGTTTACACCGGATAGGTCAGATTTTTGATAAATTCTAAAAAATCTCAGAAAATTCATTTAGATAAAAAATATGATTTTAAGAAATAATTTGAAAATCGTTTCTAGAATTTCAACTCCGTTTGTAAATTAAAAATCTGAGAGTCGGTCAGCGGCATTGGTCGACACCGTTTTGAAGATTACAACTTAATTCAGAAAAATTTCAGAAAAATCATGAAAAATCTTGAATATTAAAAATAAGGTTTGAAACTGAAATCAGTCAAATCTGAATACCAAAAAGGTCAAATCATGTCGTACTGCTATATGAGTAAGAATTTAAATAATAGAAAATAAGGAAATACGCTCCGAAAATCAGGACGCCTAACTGTGTACGTATTCTGAGGATGGGGTGTTACAATCCATCCTCCTTATCAAAAATTTCGTCCTCGAAATTTCGATAATGGGGATGTGGAGGTAGAAAAATAGGGGTAAGGAATTTTACCAACTAAGATGTAAAGAGTTGAGGGTAACGTTCCCGAATAATATCCTCTCGTTCTCCGTAGCTTCTCCTGGGGCATGCCTATTCCAAGAAATCAGTACTAATGGTATTGCCCGATTTTTCAGTATTTTGATACTTCTGTCCAGAATGGCCATCGGCAGTTCTTTGTAGGATAAATATGATTGTAGTTCTAATTTTGAGTGATCTAGAATGTGACTCTCATCCTTGACATACTTCCTCAACTGTGATATATGGAATACATTATGTACTCCTTCTAATGATGGTGGCAGTGCCAATCGGTAAGCCACATCTCCCACACGATCCAAAATTTCAAATGGGCCGATGTATCTCGACTAAGTTTTCCGCGAGTACCGAATCGGATTACCCCTTTGGTTGGTGATATCCTTAAAAATATATGGTCACATGTTCTGAATTTCAACGGTTTCCTATTAGTGTCAGCCCAACTCTTCTATCGGCTCTGTGCTGCCCGAAGATGATCTCTGATAATTCTGACTTTATCTGTTGTCTGAACTAAAACATCTGGTCCCATAAGTCTTCTTTCGCCGACTTCATCCCAACATATTGGTGACCTGCATTTTCTGCCATATAAAGCTTCAATTGGAGCCATCTTAATACTGGCCTGATAGCTGTTATTATAAGAGGATTCTACCAAATGAATATAGTCTTCCCATGACCCATTAAATTCTATCATGCAGGCTCGTAACATGTCTTCAAAATTTTGGATAGTTCGTTCAGATTGTCCGTCTGTCTGGGGATGACATGAGGTGCTGAATTTCAGACGAGTTCCTAAATTTTCTTGAGACTTTCTCAGAAATGTGATCGGAATCTCGTGTCCCTATTCGACACGATGCTAACTGGAACTCCATGCAGACGAACTATTTCTTTTATGTATTTATCTGCAAGAATTTCTATTGACTGACCTACTCTGAAAGGTAGGAGTGAGCTGCTTTTGTGAGGCGATCAATGATTACCCATACTGCATTGTTACGCTTAGGACTGCGGGGTAAAGCTATAACAAAATCCATAGTGATATGTTCCCACCTTCATTCGGGTATCGATAATGGTTGTAGAAGTCCAGCTGTTCTCTGATGTTCTACCTTTATTTGCTGACAAACCAAGCACTTACTACATACTGGGCTATCTCCCTCTTTATGGCATTCAACCAAAACTTCTGCTTCAAGTCTTGATACATTTTATTTACCCCTGGGTGTACGGAATAGGCCGAACTGTGAGCCTCTGCCAAAACTTTCTGCCGAACTTTCCCTTGTGGTACACAGATTCTGTTACCAAAATAAAGTGCACCATCCGAATGAATACGGATATCTGTTCTTAATCCAGCTTCTACTTGAGCTCTGATTTTTTGAAATCTGGGGTCTTCCTTTTGAGCTTCTTTAATTTCATTTGTCAGGGTTGGTTGAATCAGGAAGGTCATTAATTGACCTGACTCATCAGTTCCCTGTATTAGCATTAAGTCCAACTTTATGATTTCCCGAAGCAATTCCTTCTGTTGAGTAAGTTGTAATAATACTTTGTTTTCTGGTCTCCTGCTTAATGCATCTGGAACTGTATTGTCCTTACCAGGATAATACCGTAAGTCTATGTCATAGTCGGCCATCAATTCAAGCCACCGCCTTTGCCTCATGTTTAATTCTTTCTGTGTGAGGATATACTTAAGACTCTTATGATCAATATAGATTAATACTTTGTTCCCCAGAAGGTAGTGTCTCCAGATCTTCAACGCAAATATTACCGCCGCCAGTTCTAAGTCATGGGTTAGGTAATTTCTCTCATGTAGTTTCAATTGCCTAGATGCATAAGTTATGACATGACCATACTACATTAATATACATCCTAGGCCTTTTCCGGATACATCATTATATATAACCATCCCTCCTGTTCTTGAGGGAGTCTTCAAGATTCGAGCTGAAATCAGTCTTTCCTTTAATTATTCGAATGATGTAGTACATTCCTCTGACCATAGATACCTTTCTCCTTTTCTGGTAAGCTTTGTTAATGGGGCTGCGATTTTGGAGAAGTCTTGGACAAATCTCCTGTAATATCCGGCTAATCCAATAAAGCTTTTAATTTCTGTTACTAACCTTGGGATTAGCCAATCTTTTACTGTCTGGATCTTTCTAGGGTCAACTGAAATTCCTTATTTTGAAACTATATGACCTAAGAAAGCTATATGGTCTAACCAGAATTCACACTTGCTTTGCTTAGCATAAAGTTCTTCCTGCCGGAGAGTCTGTAGCACTATCCTCAAGTGTTCTGCATGCTCTCTATCGTTTTTAGAATATATCAAGATATCATCGATGAACACCACGACAAACTGGTCCAAATATGGCGAGAAAACTCGGTTCATCAAATCCATAAAGACTGCTGGGGCATTAGTCACTCCGAAGGGCATTACTAGAAATTCATAATGACCATAGCGAGTTCGAAATGCTGTCTTCGGAATATCTTCTTTCCTCACTTTTAGTTGGTGATAACCCGATTGTAAATCCAATTTTGAAAACACTCGGGCCTCATGAAGTTGATCAAAAAGGTCATCAATTCTTGGTAAGGGATATTTATTCTTGATGGTAACTTTGTTTAATTCTCTGTAGTCTATACACAACCGCTTACCACCATCTTTCTTGTTGACCAATAGCACTGGAGCTCCCCATGGTGAAGCACTTGGTCTAATTAATCCTTGTCAGAATATTCCTGTAGCTGCCTTTTTAGAACTTCTAATTCAGTGGGCGCCATTCTGTATGGAGCTTTAGATATTGAGCTGTACCCGGAATGATATCAATGGAGAACTCAACTACTCTGTCAGGTGGAAATCCTGAGATCTCTTTAAATACTTCTGGAAACTCATTCCAAACTGGTACTCCCTTTTTCTGGATCTCAGCAGTAGTCATCTGTGTTTTACCCTTGGCAGGCTTATGTTCTCCTTCAAATTGGAACTCAGGCTGAAGCGGTATTCTGAAAATGACTTTCTTATTTCGACAATCAATAACCGCATGGTATTTGCTGAGCCAAGTCATGCCTAAGATTACGTCGTACCCTCTAGTATCTAGTACGAGCAAATCCACTGCTAATGTCCCGTTACACAGTTCCATCGGACAATCTACACAAATTCTATTAGAGATGACTACCCCATTACCGGTACTAATCTCCCACTGGTGGTCTAAATATTCAATAGGTATAGAGTGCAAAGCAGTGAAACTATCTGATATGTGACAATGAAAGCGCCAGAATCAAAGAGGGCTAAAACAGGTTTAGAGTGCACCATGATCTTACCTGTTACCACCTCTTCAGAAGTTTGAGCCTTTTTCGCTGTCAAGTTGTAGGCTCGTCCCCTACCACGACCTGCTGTTATTCTGCCCTCCCCTTAGAGCTGGGCGAAAAACTCGTTGTGGTGGAGGGAGGGGGTTCTCTTAACCACTGGTCCTGGGTTCCTATGTCCAATGGCTACTGGAGGTGTCGGTAGGGTTCGGTTCATCATCCCAGTTCTCTTATGGGGACAGCCTTCTATTGTGTGATCACCAAATCCACACGCCAGTCATAATCCATTTGCCCTACGGCACTCCTGATGCGTGTGGCCTGTCCTCTGGCAATAATCACATACAAGAAGTGGTTGAGTTATCTGAAGAGGGGCTGATCGAAATGGTCTTCTAACCATTGGGGCTTTTGCAGCTCTGACTGGACCTCCTCTGCCTAGTTGCTGAAATGGCCTCTTCATGACATGCTTCCTCATCTGATCAAGATTCTTTTTCTCCAGTCCTCACTCCACCTCTCGAGCTATAGTGAGGACCTGGGAATATGTTTTCAGTTGTTGGAAATCAAAAGGACTTGAATGTCCATTTGTAAGCCCTGCTGGAATCTGCTTACTCGTTTCTCTTCGTCGGTTATCATATACGGAGCAAAACGACTCAGCCTTAGGAACTCAGCAGCATATTCATCAACAGATCAATTCCATTGTTGAAGTCGGATGAACTGTTCTTCCATCTCCTTCTGAGCTGTGGTAGGGAAGAATCTATCATAAAGCTTTTAGAGAACTGGTCCCAAGTGATGGGTTTATCCAGTCTCGCTTCTTCAGCTAGCCACCAGGTTCTAGCCACATCCTTTAGTTAGATCTTGGCGACCTCCACCTGATCTTTCTGGAACCCGTGCTGCCTTCAAGAGATCTGTGGTGTCGATTAGTATTGCTCAGCATCTAGAGGTCTCTCTCCCCCTGTAAATATTGCCGACTGCAACCGCCTGAAGTCTGACACATTGCCCGGCCTCCGTTCCTGAGGAGCTTATCACCCTTGCCGAAGGAGTTCTGTCTGCCTTTGTTGATTCTCCACTATATTTAGGATAACTCTTAGAATATCTGCATTTTCCCCTGCGGGCCCGTCTTGTGGCTGCCCGGAGTTGTTACGTCCTGCCCTTCTATCCATATCTATGTTGGTAAAAAGATGTCTGAAAAGAGGAGTGAAAGTAAAAGATAGATGCACTTTAGGAATCAAGGAAAGGAATATCAAGAAGGAATGGATAACTTTGTATATTGTAGTTGAAATGTTTAACCGAAACTCATGTATTCTTATTGCAAATTAAGATCCCATTAATTTGCAGTTTGGTTGTACTGTACGTGTGAGAGCCTGGGCTCTAATACCAACCTGTAACGCCCTGATCCGGCGGGTACGGAGACGCTACTGCGACGTATATACGCAGGTCAGAAATACCCTCACGTATATACGCTAAGCATCAGTACAAGTAAGAATCAGAATACGAAAGTGCGAGGCATATATACATTCTAACATAAGGATTACAAAGTTATCACAGGGCGTGATATTTAGTACATGTACATTATATCACAGCAAGGTATAGAAGTAAGAATTACAACTTGTACAGCAAAAAGGTGCTCACTGGCTGAGGAGAAGATCCCCGAGCTTACAGGAAGATTCAGGAACAGAAGGAGCTAGGACTAGTCAGCCTGTTCCGAGAGATAAGCTTGATCTTCGGTGGAGGGCTCCGCTTCAATCCAAACTTCAGAACCTGAACATGCAAGTCCAGGGGAGTCAGAAACTCCCTAACAAATAGACAGGTGAATGCCAAGTGTCGTGTAGAGATAGGTATATGTGTGTTGATATAATCAAAATAGTATTAAGCATCAAGAACTGTGTCAAGTGTACATGTACAGTAAGCATGAAATGGAGACATAAAATGAAAGTGATAAGGCCTGAATAAATATATTGCTACTATTTTTAATATTTATACTTATTACCGTTCTACCCATATGTCTAGGTATGTGTAATAGCGTCCCAGCACACATACATCCACATATGAGTAAATCGAGGCTCTTATTGGAAACCAACGGGGGTATCAACGAACAATGTTTACAGTGGGTCCCGTGCATGCCCGGGACCACGATCCAGGGCGTTCCGTTACTGGTGCTCGGAACCAGCCGCCAGGCGTACAGGAGGTCTTATAGAACGCCTTTATCAAGATGGTACCAAGAAAGAGGGAGCCAGCACTCCCCTCGATCGCCTGGAGGCCCACAGGTTAGACCGTAAGTTTTAATTGCACAACATACCTAGTACCACTGTAAACACGAACATATATTGATAGCCGCAAGTTTCCCCCGACCCGATGCAAGTCGTCCATTTTTATAGTTTATTATGCAATTATCAGTTTACGAGAATAGAAGGTGCAAGGTATGATCAGGATTTCAGGAGTTCAAGAGTACATGAGTGTTATAAATTCAAGTCATTGTATATGATACAGGATAACAAGTACAGGATTCCCGTAAATGTAACAATCTTAAGCCAAGTATCAATATGTCATAGCGGGGCAAGTATCAGATAGTTATATATCAGGTGCCATGAGACATATGACTGGGAGGTGATGTTAGGCAGGTGACAAGTAACAACATGATATATGCAAGTATGTCAGGAAAATAATACAATACTAGTTAACATGACGAAGCGGGAAAATCCAAAAAGAAAGCGAGAACACTCGCCTAAAACTTCCGGAAACACCGAGAAATCTCAAGCTCCGGAATCTAGGTAACCAACACGTCAACGCGTTCAATAACAGATATCAACGGAGGTATCAACGAACAATGTTTACAGTGGGTCCTGTACATGCCCGGGACCACGGTCCAGGACGTTCCGTTACTAGTGCTCGGAACCAGCCGCGAGGCGTACAGGAGGGTCTTATAGAATGCCCTTATCAAGATAGTACCAGGAAGGAAGGAGCCAGCACTCCTCTTGGTCGCCTGGAGGCCCACAGGTCAGACCAGAAGTTTTAGTTGCACAACATACCTAGTACCACTGTAAACACGAACATATATTGATAGCCGCAAGTTTTCCCCGACCTGATGCAAGTCGTCCATTTTTATAGATTATGCAATTATCAGTTTACGGGAATAGCAGGTGCAAGGTATGATCAGGATTACAGGAGTTCAGGAGTACATGAGTATTATAAATTCAAGTCACTGTATATGATACAGGATAACAAGTACAGGATTCCCGTAAATGTGACAATCTTAAGCCAAGTATCAATATCACATAGCGGGGCAAGTATCAGATAGTTATATATCAGGTGCCATGAGACATATGACTGGGAGCTGATGTTAGGCAGGTGACAAGTAACAAATGATATATGCAAGTATGCCAGCAAAATAATACAATACTAGTTAACATAACGAAGTGGAAAAATCCAAAAGAAAGCGAGAACTAAAACTTCAGGAAACACCGGAAAATCCGAAGCTCCGTAATCTAGGTAACCACACGTCAATGCGTTCAATAACAGATATTATATTAAAAAGAGGAAGAAGGATGAATCAGAAAAAGGGAGAATGAAGACGCAGGGGCCGCAGACGCGAGGGTCGCGTCGCGTGGATGTCACAACGCAGGGTCTGAGACCTGCGTTTAATTCATACCACAGGAAGAACGCAGACGCGAGCACGTGCTCCGCATCGCGTTACCACAAGAACGCGAAGATCGCGTTTAAGGAAGTGCTTGGACGCGGGGGTAAGCTCCGCGTTAATAAAACATGAGAGAAAGAGAGAGACATGGAGATGAGAGAGACGCAGGAAATGAGGAGACAGGGACGCGGTGATGGGAGAGGGAGAGACGCAGGGTTTGAGAAGAAAATTAGAGAAGAAAAGAAAAGAAAAAGGAAGGAAAGGAAAGAAGGAAGGAAAGAAAGAAAAGCAAAGGAAAGAAAGAAAAGAAGGGGAAGGTAGGCCGACCGTGGCTTGGCCGGTGGTCACCGGCGGCGGCTGGAGTTGGCCGGAGAAGGTGGCCCAAGCTCCAAGCCCAAGGCAAGAAGAGGGTGCAATTCTAGTTAAAATGGAGATTTGGAGTTTTGAAAATAAGGCTTTGGAGAACGAAGCTATAGCTCGTTAGAAAGAGAATTCCGAGGAGATGAAGATGGCGTGGTTGGTGGTGGCTAAGGTGGTGTAGGTGGTGGTGGAAATGATGGAGAAGATGGGTTTCTTGGTGGAAAAAGAGGAAGAAGAAGGTGGAAAAGTTGTTGTTAGAATGGAGGAGGAAATGGAGGAGAGTATGGTGGAGGAGTTGGTGGCCGAAGTAGTGTGTGTGGGTGGCCGGCAAGAGGCACGGTGGCTGCGTTTTTGGGGCTGCCGTTGGTGGCTTGCTGTTGGAGAAGAAAGAAGGAAAAGAAGAAGAATGAAAGAGAGAAAGGATGGTGGGGTATACATATAAGGGAGTTGTATATATTACAAGTTTGCCATCCTTTGTTTTCAAAAAAAAGAGACGCACAAATGAGATTTGCGTCTCCATCTAATGAAGCCCGCGTCTGGGCAAACAAGCTAGACGCGGAGATTAATGCTACGTCCAAAAAGGAAAATGCAAGATCGCGTTTCAGAAGAGACAAAAAGGCATGGGTGATCAGATCAGAGTTGATTTTTTTGAAGGACATAACATTAAATGCGGAATGAGGAGAGTCTCCCCATTAAATGTTGAATTCAGGCTTGGTGAAACTCGTGTCAGGCAAGGAGAGAAAAAGTAAAATATTTGGATAGAATTTCGGCATCTGAGAAAACACCGAAACTCAGGAAAAGCCTGAAAAATGAATTATCTTGAAAAGTTTCTCAAAATTCTCAAAAATAATAAATATTATTTCAAGATATTTGGTGAAATCGATTTTCAGAAATTCAATCCCATTTTTAAAATAAAAATATTGAAATCCACCATGGACGGTGTTTACACCGGGTAGGCCGGATTTTTGATAAATTCTAAAAAATCTCAGAAAATTCATTTAGATAAAAAAATATGATTTTAAGAAATAATGTGAAAGCCGTTTCTAGAATTTCAACTCCGTTTGTAAATTAAAAATCTGAGAGTCGGTCAGCGGCATTGATCGACACCGGTTTTGAAGATTTACAACTTAATTCAGAAAAATTCTAGAAAATCATGAAAAATCTAGAATATTAAAAAATAAGGTTTGAAATTGAAATCAGTCAAATCTGGATACTAAAAAGGTCAAATCATGCCGTACTGCTATATGAGTAAGAATTTAATAATAGAAAATAAGGAAATACCCTCTGAAAATCAGGATGCATAGCTGTGTACGTATTCTGAGCATGGGGTGTTACAGATGATGAGGTACTGAAGGGAAGGCCTAACGAAAACTTGAGAAGGCGTGAAAAAGAAGCTTATATTAAAGTACGTCCCACCATCATTCAGTCAGCAATTATTGAATAAGTGAAACCGATGGACTCAGGGAACAAGTCAGCCACCAATTACATTGCTAAATTTGATGAATATTTGAATCGGTGTGGAGCAATCGAGTTAGAATCTCTCGAATAGACCCTATCTAGGTTCAGGTTCGGTCTTAGGGATGATTATCGCCAAGAGCTCATCGCTCGAGATATCACTACTCTAGAACAGGCATATCGCTAGTCACCAACTTAGATGAGTCTAGAGGATCCTATTTTCATCAAACTAATTTTAGGGATAACTCTAAAATCGTCACTACTACCAAGCCAAGTTTTAGCCGACCTCTTTTTGTCCCAAGCAAGTCTGCCTCCAGTTCCGCTAGCGTCAAACCTGCAGATCCTTCTGGTGCAAAGCCAATCACCTCCGAAAAGAAAACAGTTAGTGAACCAGGAAAGGTCAACCTAAGGACCCAATGCTATAGGTGTCAAGGGTATGGACACCTTGCTGGCCAGTGCCCGAGTCAAAGTAAAACCTCTTCGTGAAAGTTCCCATTGAAAATATAAAAGAAGAGGATAATGGAGAAGTGGTTGTACACCAACAAGATGATGACTCAGATGCCTCTATCGAAGAGTATGAATTCAATGGGTGCATCAGAATTGTGGAAGTGACGGGCCTACCTCCTAGTGTAGGCTGAATCCAATTAAGAGTGATTAGGTGCACGTTTAACCCAGCCAGAGCCACTCAACGACTGAAGAAGGACTGACATATTTCAAACTTGCACAAAAATTGACAACAAGAGCTGTAAGGTGATAGTGGATAGTGGCACTTGCATCAACGTTGTTGCGTCAAAGTTAATCACCACCTTGGGGATGAGACCGATAAAGCATCCAAAACCCTACAGGGTCACATGGATCGACGCTCATCCATAGATGTTCAAGAGAGATGTCAAATTCCCATCCAGTTTGCCACGTACACAGATAATGTGTGGTGTGACATACTCTCCATGGATGTTGGTCATATCATTTTGGGTCGACTACGGTTGTTCAACTTAGATGTGACCATATATGAACGTACCAACTAATGTTCGTTCGTCCATAACGGAAAAAAGGTAAAGATTATGCCGAATCATCCAAAACCACCAATCCGAGAAAAAAAGATTGACAAAGGTAAAACAAAGTGGATGTCCTAACATCTGGAAAAAAGGGTGATAAGGGTAAAGGTAAGATGATAATGAATTTGATTAGCCACGATCAAATTGAAAAGAGCTTGCATGACGGTTCTACTTGTTATGCACTCGTGGCTCGAGAGGCTGATCAAAAGATTGAGGTGCAGACCCCCGAGCACATTAAACCAATCCTGAAAGAGTACTTCGAAATCCTCCCATAAGATTTGCCAGATGAGTTGCCTCTCATGCGAGACATCCAACATGCTATTGACTTAATCCGAGAAGCAACTTTGCCAAAACCTATGCCACTACAGAATGAACCTTACGGAACATGCAGAGTTACAACGGCAGGTAGGAGAATTACTTGACAAGGGCTTCATCAAAGAGAGTTTGAGCCCGTGTGCACTTCCCGCACTCTTGGTGCCAAGAAGCATAGTACATAGCGTATGTGTGTGGATAGTCGCACCATCACAAGATCACTGTCAAGTATCGCTTTCCCATTCCTGTCTTGATGATATGCTGAATCAAATGTCAGGTGCCACAATCTTCTCCAAGATTGATCTTAAGAGTAGGTACCACTAAATTAGAATTCAGCCAGGGGACGAATGAAAAACTGCATTCAAAACTAAAGATGAGCTATATGAATGGTTGGTTAATGCCCTTTGGGCTGACCAATGCTCCTAGCACCTTGTTTCGGCTATTTATCGGTAATTTTGTAGTGTATACTTTGACGATATGATTTACATTCGAACTCAGGAGCAACATATGCGCCATTTGAGGCAAGTCCTCCGCACACTCCATGCTGAGAAGCTTTATGCAAATTCAAAAAGTGTGCTTTTTGTACAGACAGGGTGATTTTTCTAGGATTTGTGGTTTCATCTGAAGGAGTTTCCGCGGATTCTGAGAAGGTGAAAGCAATCACCGAGTGGCCACAACTTCGAACGATTAGGAAAGTCAGAAGTTTTCATGGTTAGCCACTTTCTACCGTCGGTTCATAAAAACTTTAGTGTTATTATGGCACCTATAACCGACTGTCTGAAAAGTGAGGGATTCCAGTGGACTCCTGCCGCCACCAAGGCTTTCGCAAAAATTAAGAGGATGATGACTGAATCTCTTATTATGTGTCTCCCCGACTTTTCGAAGGCGTTTGAAGTAACTGTGACGCATCGGGACTGGCAATTGATGGTGTGTTGAGTCAAGAAAATCATCCCTTTGCTTATTTCAGTGAAAAATTAATGACACCTGATAGCGATACTCCACATATGACAAGGAATTTTATGCGGTGATGCAGGCCTTGCGTTACTGGAGACATTATCTGTTACCGCAGGAGTTCGTGCTATAATCAAATCATGAAGCACTGAGTACCTCAACTCTCAGAAGAGGCTAAATGCGGACACAACAAATGGGTGGAGTTCCTCCAGGATTACACATTTGTTCTCAAACACAGGGTGGGAGTTGAGGATAAGATCGCTAATGCACTCAGTCAATGTGTTATGATTTTGGTAGTTATGAGTGTAGAAGTGATTGGGTTCAAGAGAATGAGGGAGGAGTATGACTCGTGCCCTGACTTTAAGAAAATTTACGTCACGTTACGGGATGGCTCCACTCGTGAAATGGACAGCTTTCTACTATAAGACGGTTATCTATTCAGATTTAGTAAGCTATGTATTCCCCATACATTCCTTAGAGATTTTTCTCTTTTGAGAAATACATGCTGGAGGTCTGCCTTGACATTTCGGTCAGAACAAAACAATTGAGACTCTTGAACACCGGTTCTATTGGTGAGCTTGAAGAAGGATGTCATTAAATCGTTGGCCAGTATCACACGTGTCAACTGGCCAAGCAAAAAAAACAGATTACCGGACCTTACACTCCTCTCCCCTGTGCCCAATTTCCCTTAGCAAGACGTAAGCCTATATTTCATATTAGGGTTGCCAAAAACTCAAAAGAGGCACGATTCTATCCTAATAGTAGTTGACCGATTCTCCAAAATGGCTCACTTCATCCCGTACTCCAAAACCTCAGATGCGTCTCGCAAAGCTGTCCTGTTCTTTGATAACGTTGTCAAGTCACATGGGTTGCCCAAAACTATTGTGTCTGATAGAGACGTTAAGTTTGTTAGCTACTTCTGGCAAACACTTTGGCACAAGATGGACACCAAATTGAAATTCTTGACAGTTTTTCATCTACAAACAGATGGCCAAACCGAGGTAATAAATAGGACTTTAGTAAATCTCCTTAGATTTCCTGTTGGAGAAAATTTGAAAACTTGAGATCTCATTTTGCCTATGGCCGAATTTACATATAATAGTTCTGTCAATAGGTCTACGGGTTTAGTCCTTTTGAAATAGTAACTGGATTTAAATCTAGACAGCTAATTGATTTAATTCCCATGGCTCACCATCATTCTAGAATATCAGATTCTGCATCAGTATTTGCATCCCATATACGTGCAGTACATGAGGAGATCAAAGAGAAGATAATAAAAAATAATACTGATTATAAAACTTCTGCAGATTTACATCGCAGATTAAAGACATTTAATGTTGGTGATTATGTGATGGTCCGCATGAGACCCGAGCGGTTTCCTCCAGGAATCGTGAAGAAGTTACACGCGCAAAGAGCCTTTCCAAATCCTCAAGAAAATCAATTCAAATGCTTATATGGTGGATCTCTCACCGGACTTTGGCATCAGTTGCACTTTAATGTTAAGGACTTGGTTTCATATAGAGGTACCTTTGATACCCCTTCTGATCCATTCGTGGATGAGCCTATCCAAGGCCTTCTTTGTAAGAGCCCCCCACTACCTCCACTTCCTTCTAAATTATTTCATACAACAGAAAACATAGATTCTATTTTGGATGATCATATCGTCTCTATTAGAGATGGAGGGACACGACGCTATCTTAAAGTGGAAAGGAAGACCTGATTCAAAAAATTCTTGAATTACTGAGGAGGACTTCCGACAACTTGACCCCGACCTACTGAAGCGCTATCAGAGGTAGCAGCAGCTTCCCACCAGACACTCAACAGGGTCGAGTTCATCCCACCCCGAGGAAATTGATGAGGACATCACGCTGCTCAGGGGTGATTCAATCGTGTCTATTTCAGAAAGCGGCGTAATGCAATTCTTTGATTTTAACCTAGTTTTATTTTAGACTTGTTTCATGCTTTTTTAGCTGATGTAATAGGTGTCCTTTTGTGGGCGTTTAGTATCACATCAGTTATTCATTTAGAAATCATTTCTTGCACAGCCTATAAAAGGCACCCTGACTACTTTTGGATTATTGAGTGATTAAAAGTTTTCACAAATTATCTAGTTTAATTCTTGAGTTTATCTGCTCTCGAATTTTGGATGAGAAGCCCGCGTAAAGGGTGAAAACCTGAAGTTCTTTCCTGTTTTGAATTTCAAAATTTG
The DNA here is from genome assembly GCA_038442645.1 of Agave tequilana. Classification (NCBI taxonomy): domain Eukaryota; kingdom Viridiplantae; phylum Streptophyta; class Magnoliopsida; order Asparagales; family Asparagaceae; genus Agave; species Agave tequilana. The sequence goes on from JAVJIF010016427.1 coordinate 17,326, forward strand.
TTTACGATTTGAAGGTGATTGTGATCCAGGTTAGCTTTAGTTTTACACCACATATCAATATATAAGTATCTAAAAATTAATTCAACTTTGAGATTGATGAATAAACACATTACATGTTGCCACATACCATAATTTATAACCAATCCATTAGTAGAAACTGATAAATTATTTAGTCAAAATAAATGTCCATTAGCCAATAGGAAGGCTTGATAACAACTCACCCTTCAACACCTTCTACAGGCTCGTTTATCAACTGAAGAAACTCAGCGTGATGCTCTTGAATCATTCTTAGGAGCTGAGGATTCTGTTTGCTTAATTCTTGAAGCATGGGCTGAGAAAAAGCAGCCAAAAAATAATCAAATTCAAGATTTTAGGGCAAATTTAAAAATCAGAAAGCTAGGAAGGTACAAACCTGTAGGATTTGTGGATTAGCTTGGACCATTGCTCTCAGTGCTTGGAACTAGAAAATATTTTACAACAAGACATCAGTTTTCAGCAGATGTAAGAAAGATGTAACAGATTAGAACATATAAGCAGTGTACAATGTCTCCCGTTCTCTCCAAGTAAAAGAATCTTAAAAAAGATTGCCACAAATTTGGATTGATCCGCAACTTGGTAACACAATGATGACAGTTTCAAGTATCACTTCTGATAACAGTTTTTTCTTTTTCAAATAAGCATCAAATATTCGAACATCTTAATGAATGTACTTTTACTGACTCTTCAATGTAATAACATAAATAGTTACCAAATTATTTCATAGCATTATCCACGTGAGCCTTGTGTAGACATCTAGAAGAGCATGATGTTTGTTGCACTGCACCAGCTAAGTAATCGGTATTTTACCAGATATATGATGACTCTGTATCGTAATGCATGAGGAACGTGTAAAGCTTCTGACATATGTTTGGAAGACAGGAGGAAAGAAAAAAGAATGCAGTGAAACAAACATTTACTCTGAGTTTGACTACTTTACAAAGGCTGTCAACTTAAACAAGTGGACGCTCTTGATTCCTCTTGCAGAAGAAATTCAGCATAAATGTATTCTTCTTAGGCAAGGGCATGATACTTATCTGAAAGTTTATATTCTCTTACTCCGGGTTATTGGCAAAGTTGGTCAATATACACAATTTGAGACCTTCAAGAGGGTATGAACCTTAAATGCATTTCATAAGAAATAGATATGCAATATCATACCACATTACTAAAATGGTTGGTTGAGTACTCTACATCTGCACTAGCGAGAGGTGAGAGTATTTTTAATGTTCCAGTAAGATAATGAGAAATATCATACTGAAAATAAAACTACATTTTCTCGCGCGCGCGGGTGGGTTGGGGGTGGGGGTTGGCACTGCAATTTGTCTACAACATAGTAAATAATATTATATGTTTCAGGGTGCTAAAGATAGCAGGACGACAGAGGTGATACATGCATTTCATCAAAGGATAAGACTCATAAAAAGAACATTTTTTACCATTGGCAGCTCTGCTTCAAGCCAAAAACGGCTTTTCCCCATTCTGACCACTGATAAGTTAATAGATTTAACAGTATAACAGTATAATTCAAACCTGCATGGTTTAAGTTGCATGTTTCATCTAAAGAAGGCTTTAAGATACAAGGAAACTTGTACCTGCTGCGAGTTCTATAGGGTAGTTGACTTGTACCCCATCTGTCATTCGAATTGCTATCTAGTAACCGAAAGGTAACTCCCACTTGTGTTTTACCTGAACAGATATTTCATTCTATGGGCTGCTCTTTTACTCAGAAGTCAAAACAGAGAAGTCTCATCATAACCAATGTGGGACTAAAAGAAAACTAAATATCCAAAATGCAATAAAGAACAAAAATAGAACTAAGATAACTAGTCCAATTAGGCTCGAGTCCTCAAACTCTAATCAAACCAAATTTACATGGTGTGATGACGTCTCTGTTGCCGACCTCGTCACCGTTGCCAACTAGATCTGGAAGCCCCTGATCTCGAGGAGAAAGAGCGCCCAATTCTGAGCAAAAAAAGTAAAAAAAAAATTGGGTCTCATCGTCGCCCGCCGTCGCCAGTCGTCGACTGAATCTGGAAGCTCTCGATCTCTCTCGTCTTCGGCGGGGTCATTGTCACCGCCTGGACCTGTTGTCGTTGCATGGACCTGTTGTCGGTCGTTGTCACCGCTCGAAGGGAGGGAGGGGGAGGGGGAAATCGAGTCTCCCTCTCTTCCCTCCCGCCGATCTCTCCCCCCCTTCTCACCCGATCTCTCTCTCACCCTCTCTTTGTCTCTCTTAAACTTTTTTTATTTTTTTTTATTTTTGGTTTTTTTAGATTTACCCCTCAAATAATTTATATTTTTAAATTTACCCTCAAATTTATATATTTCTTATATTTACCCGCTCAAATCATCATATTTCCCCAATTACCCCTCAAAATAAATTTGTTTTGAATATGTGTACATGAAAATCGATGTCTATATTTTTAAAGGTTTATCATGATTTTTTTTTCAGAATTTTTTGAGCTAGTGTTTTGCGCGTATCGCCGAGTCCGTTCCATTCCGCCGCGACCGATGTGAAACGGTGCCCACCGAGCCGGCGATCGAGACCGTGACTTTTAACCATGAGCTCAAGCAAGCCATTGCTGTCTATCAGTATCAGACTACAACTGCAAATCATCAACTAGTGATTTAAGTGAAAGTGATTTAAATCAAAATATCATTGATTCATTGTCATTGAGCTACATTGGAACAGTGGAACTTAATGGTCCTAACTGTTTGAAGAGATACCTAATGCTAAGGATGTTTTTTCTAGTCATAGGAAGCAACATCAATAAAGGAAAAGCGATAGAGTCAAACCAGGAGAAGTATGTCTAGTGGAATATAACAAACCTGTGGGTTGTTTCTCAGGAACTCAAGAGATCCAGCTCCAGCACCTGCACCTAGGCTGGGAGCCCCCTGTTAACAATATTTGATAGCATCAATTTAGATGTCACACGGCTGAAAACAAATGGACAGAAGAGTACAGCTATTTGACCTGTGGGAACATATTTAAAGGTGAGGAATTTGGCAAGCCAAATAGAGGTGATGACCCTGTTGTAGTAGCTTCATCTGCGTTGGGAGCTACTGGAACAGCAACTTCCGCTGCTGGAGGTATACCCTGGTATTGGAGGGGGGGATTATCTCATATCACTACCCTGAAAATTTTCCTATACTGCCTAGCAACTATTGAAAGTAGCTGAAAACAGAACATACTGAATATAAATATTCTACAGCACGTTCTGGATTTTTATAAGCAGCACGGAGTGCACGCAAAACAGTATCCTTGTCCCAGTTGCCACCACCCATGTCCATCAATTGGTTAACTATCTGGTCAAGATTACTTCCTGCAACTAAATTAGATGCAGCTTGACCATACGCATCAGCAGGTGCTCTGCAATTAACAGGTATAAGCATTAATATTCATTTACAAACCAGCAACTTCAGCTAAATACCCGAACTCTATGATACATATGACTCCATATCACATAAGTCAGGCATGAATATAGTAAATCAAGAATGCCCTCATTAATGAACCACCTACTAAAATTGTTAGTTGAAAATATAGGCTAAGAACATTAGTTTTACATTCATTGATACTTGGCTTGCTAGTATATCTCTTGGAAGTTAAATGACTCAAAGAGCAAGAAAATTCATGACAAAAAATTTTTGGGAGTTCATTCTTGGAAGGGTCTAATTTAGTAGCACCCTTAAATTTTCCCAATTTTGATAATTGATATTAATCCCCAAAAATTTTAAAAATCCTTTACGGCCCCTTAAATAATTTAAGTTATTCTATACAACCCCACCCCCACCCCCCCCCCCCAAAAAAAAAAAAACACGCATACACCCCCCCCCCCAAAAAAAAAAAAGAAAATAAATAAATAACTATTTTCAGGATTGCATTCTTGTACGGACGTTTGTGATACAGCTCCCTTAAAAATATCAACAGGTCCCTTACCATTTAAGCTATGGTAATTATGTCCTCTTTTTATTCTAATTACTTTCAACCAATTATTCCAAGAACATGCCATTGACATTGATTCTTCATTATATTTGGACCATTATTCCCCCAACTATCAGCTCTAACTCCTCATGTTTGAACATCCATTTCTAAGGAACCCTAAAGCCATCATTTACATCAAATGCTAGCCATGGCAAAACCTAAAACCCAGAATCTAGGTCCCTCCATTTAGAAAATCCTAAACCATCTTCTTCCTCATATCTCTTTCCTGTTTTTTTTTCCTTTACTTCTAAAATAAAAAAGATGAACTTATCCTTCCCAACTCCTCTTTTCCTCCCGCCACTTGTTCAACAATCAAAATCCATAACTTGTCCTCATATAAGAAATTCTTGTATATGTGAAACCTAAATAGAATGAATTGAACAATAAACAAAGGGTGATGTATATAGTGCAAGAACTATGAAAGGTTTGTGCTAATTACTTGAATTACAATCTATTATACTTAAATTGCAAGTCAACAATATTTTCATGCCCATGCCTCTAGTAGTCAAGTTACACTAAATAGCAGGGAAAAGTTTTCCTAACAATATAATACTCTATTTTTAACAAATAAGTGGGTGACATGAAGCATAGTTAAATAAACATTTTGAATTGCACAAATAAATGTAAATAGCACTGCATGCATGGATGGAAATTTAATAAAAATGAGGATAAATTCAGAACTCGTGGAATAACTTCAAAATTTATTATTTTTAAAGATTACAAAATCATCCACTTTAGTGAGCTTAGTTTAGTGCCTTGATAGTTCAAAGTTCAACTTAGAAAAGTCGTGTATAGTTATGCCTATATGTATCGACTTCCAACATGTAAAATTCTTGTGTATACTTATATATCTATGTTTCTATGAATATTAGAATTGAGCTTGACTCTGCTAACCTATTGATTAAACTATACCATAAAGCTACTTTAAAGTTTGTATGATACGGCCAATTCTTCATAGGATCTTGTTTGGACACTACTTCATTGGACTTCCTTCTTGAATAAGATTCCACTAGGGCAGTCAAACTCTAAATTTCTTCATTGGGGTATAAGTTTCTCACGTGGCCAATCAATTCACAAAAGCTTTCAGGGTGAGGATACTTTCACCCTAAAATGCATTGATCAGCCTTCCACATTAGAAATCCAACCACTTGATGTGATCCACCACACTTAAACTAACTAAAAAACAGAACATCAAATGTTTCCAACATATTTTACCCATGTATCAAGTGATCGCAAAATCAATCAAATTAATTAAGTTGAAAACCTTGAGGCTTCTTGATGCATGCGTAAAACATGCCATAATCATGACCCTTTTTCCTTTTCCACGTAATTTATATTAGTAGATCACATCCGTCAGTGCAGATTTTCAATTTGGAAGGCTAATTACGCATTTTGGCTGAGAGTATTTGCATCCTTGTACTTTTGAAAGTAGCGGCGTTCAATTATAATGCTGAGTGTGTCTGGCTGTATTATTCAGGGATAAGACAGTGAGTTCAAATTAACAAATTTGTCAAAGACAACCAATATACCACAACATTCTTCATGAATAGATGACTATACACCTAGTGCAAAATGCATGACCCTGAATCAACTGCTATGCATAAAGAAATCACCACAATAGTACACCAGTCAGCAGATAGGTTGCATTGAGCAACATTTAATTAATGCATAAGTAACTTTTGCGTCACACAAGATTCTTTTAGCTATACTTGCTCTCGCTTGTGTATGAAATTTGCTACAGCTCAGGTACAATGAATTCTCCGAAACTAACAAGCTCACAAAGAGCTGCCAATTACTCAACATCTATTCATCAAGAAGTAGCATCTGCATAGATGATGTATATAATTCAAAGATTTGAAGCTTGGCCACTATTAAAAAAAATTAAAGCAAAGAAAAACACACCATAACAGAAATAAGTCAAAAGTTAAGTTATACCTAGCAATATTCAACGTAAGATAGGCTTAAAGCATCTAGAACTTGTCCATTGGATGCATAAAGGAAATACAGATGTACACATGGTGATTTCATAGTTTTAGGGAAACTTATGCACCAAAATCAGATATGAAGAGTCAAATGTTTGTCAACAAAGAGACATACTCTGGTGTTCTTCTTTCAGATACAGGTGCAGGATTTGATGGAGACCTGAAACAATAAACAAACATGAATAGAATTAATAATGTTAAAAGGAAATAAGCAAGAAAAAAGAAATGAACAGTGACTCACTGAGCTTGTGGGGCGGGGTGAGTAGGAGCCAGAGGAGGAGCTACAGCAGTTGTGGAAGGCTGTACACATATAACTAATTAATGGAATTTATTCTTCCAAACAGAAGCATCAATTCAAGTGAGTGCAAAAATACCTGAGCAGATGAAGACCCACCGGTGCTTGAAGTTTTGCTCTGAAATAGAGGAAGATTAGAGTCAGAAATCTAAATGTGTGTGCACGTCTCTCTCTCTCTCTCTCTCTCTCTCTCTCTCTCTCTCTCTCTCTCTCTCTCTCTCTCTCTCTCTCGGTGGGGTGGGGTGGGTGTGAGAGAGAAAGAAGGGGGGGATGATGAAACCAAAATTTGTATGTCTAGGAATATTACGGGAAAAAGAAAATTTGAGGGATACCCTAGACAGGAACAATAATGACAGTAATAATATTGCATGCATGTTGAAGAAAAGAAAATAATGCAAGAACCACAAATGATTAGAAAAGAAAGTTTGATAAATTATAATATATAAATCCAAATATATCCGCAAATTTTTCGCCAACTTCTACAAGAAAATGCTATGGGCAGAACGCAGAAAATAGATTTTTGAAGTTATGTTCATAGCACAACTTCAGAAGAATAAGATTTTTAAAAAAAAATCACCTCAACAGTTTAGGGTGCGCTTGGATACCCAACAAAATCACAATTAGTTGGATTTTGAGCAAAGTAATTCATAATAGTTTTCGAATGAGAGTTTGGATAGACAAAGAAGTATGAAAATCTCCTAAAATCACAATTTTTAAAATTTCTATTTTGAATAGAAATTTCAGGTTTCATGATTATTTAGTCTAAGTACATGGTTGTTTCTTATTCTGACTTGACAACTATTAGAACCAAACAACAATTACTTAGATTCTTTAAAATCTTAATCCTGCAACCTTCAAATCTGTAAAACACTGAAATATCTAAATTTTTTAATTATTATTAAAACATCCAAACGCAGCCTTAACTATCCAAACATCAACACACAAATAATATACATGTAAATCTTTGTCCTTCCAAAGTTTTTATTCAAGTGAAAAAACTTCACTATGGGTCCAAACTCCTAGAATATAGTCTTACTAAATTTTGTATTTAATAAGATCGCTCTGCACCTATGTCTACTCCAAATATACGCATTGTTGCATTCCCTGCATATCACCATCCACCGTCTTTTGGATAACTTTAAAAAGTATGGGAGATGATCCTTTAGACTAACGAGTAACTCCAAAATACCAGATGATACACAATACACTGAATAAACTCCACAATACCAGGTGATACGCATTGCATTGCACTCTAGGAAGTTACCACTCTGATAAGTAAGAAACATGATAAATCGTAAATTTGGGACCCAGAAGGTTAGGATTTGTATTCAGAATGGCAGAAAAAATCATAATACAAAACAAAGACAAGAAGATCTTCAAAACATTTGGAATCTCGGTAAAATCAAAAGTATTTTTTCCTATGAAAATAAAAGATATTTGTAAAAGTAGTAACATTTGTATGCTACCACACATATAAGTGAAGTCAAGACGAGAAACGAAAACTAAAGATAAAAGTTAGTCTAGCATATCATTAGTAAGGCAGCCTTTATCTAAGAACTATGTGTCCAGTTCAAAATTTTATTGGCATGTGACCTTAATTAGGTGCATGAAATCTTTTAGATAAAAACATTTAGAGAAGAAATTGTATATATCAACATGAATGTCTGTTCCATTACTATGATGGTGACTTTCTCATCTGGACGTAGCGTGCACTTGATCTGATTGACAGTCTTTACTACAAATTGTAAGGAAATTGCAGAAGCCAAGAACCTTAGAAAGAATGTCCTTATGCATGATCATCGCTTAAGCCTTTTCCAACAGCTTCGGATAATAACTATGATTTTGGATATTCCCTGTAAATACTGCCAGCTGGCAACCCAAAGTCAAGCCATGGAGTGAATGCAAAATTCCTGGTAATGGAAACTATGGCAAGAGACATGCTTTCCATAAATCCTGAAAAGGCTATTTGCAAAAGGAAAAAACCTACTACATTGGTGCTGAAGTTTAAGTTCATCGACTGAGAGAAAAGAATTATTATACACATGCTACCAACGTGAAAATAAACCATCAACCCTGTGAAGTTATGAGGAAGAGAAAATAAACCATAAACCCTGTGAAGTTATGAGGAAGAACTGTTGGCCCAAAGGCCTTCCACCCTAGTTTTGATGATGATTAACTCATGTAGTTATGTTTACTAATTATCTTGTGATTTTAGTTACAGATCATTGATCAAGATATTAGTTGGTGATTGCTTCAAAAAGAGGAGTTTAGAAGCCTTCACATGGTGATTCCCGTGCCCGAGCATCAAGATCATACCTTTGCACTCGGTGGATCACGTTTGGGATCGAGTCTACTTGAAGATGGAGATCGTCAAGAAGACTTAGGTATCTTAGTTTAGTTTAGTGTGTTTAGATCCATTTGTAAAGCTTAGTATAGTTGATATGCTCAAGTGCACAATACACACACGTATCATGTTTTGAATTTGGTTTTCATGAATAGTTGATCAAAACAAGTTTACATGGTTTTTATGTATATTAGATATGTTCAATATACATACATGCTTCATATCTTAAACAAACTTATTTTGATATGTCTATTCATGAGTTTTAGGAAAAATCAGATTTCCTATTGAAAAATTCAAGTTTGATAAAAATACAAGTTTTGGTTTTTGGTAAAAATGATAAGACACAAAAATAGTTCATATTGATTGATATTTGAGCTAAACTTTTTATCACATGTTTATATCTCAATGCAAAATGATAAACTATTTTTTGGGTATTTTTACAAGACTTAAAAAGATTTTCTAAAATATTTTAAACATGTGTTTCTGTCCCAGTTTTGTGGCTGACAGGTCAGGTCGGCCGACCGCACGGGTCGACCGCACCTAAGGCCGGTCGACCCTTGCGGTCGACCGACGTGCACAAGCCTGTGCACGTTTGGCAGCCACAGGACGGTCGGCCGGGCGGTCGACCGGACCAGAGAGCTCTGCTCTCTGTATATTTGGGTCGATCGGGCGGTCGACCGGGTTTGCCCAACGGTCACATTTTTGACCGTTGGCGGTCGACCGGGCGGCCGACCGCCAAGCCTGTCAGGCTGCCACATCAGCCTAACGGCTAGTTTTGTTTTGGGGCTATAAATACCCCAACTCTTGGGCTGTTTTGATAAGATTTTCAAGAAGAAAAATTTCAGTGTTTCTCTAGTGTTTAAACAAGTTTTCAAAATAGTTTTTGTGCTAAAAAGATTTCATCTTTATTTTTTGGGTTTTTGGAAAATCAAAGAGAACTAGGTTTTGGGATATTGTATTGGTTTTCATTTTCTATCATTTACAAGAGATTTCTCAAGTAGTTTCTCTCTGTTGCTTGTTTCCAAAAACACCTTGATTCCACACTTGAGCTATCATCTATCCTAATATATTAGGATCTTTTGTTTTGTGGAAAAAGAGAAAAGAAAGAGAGATTGTTTGTGGTTGAAAGAAACCACTTGTTGTACACCCTTGATTTTGTTGTATCCCTCTTTAGTAGAGGTTGATCGGATGATTGGTTTGCTCTCTCTTTGGTAGAGGTTGAGGCTTGGTGTTTGCTCCCTCAAGTGAGAGGTGGAGTTTGGTTTGTAAACCCTCTTCGGTAGAGGTGTTTGTGGTTGTTGGTTGGCTACGGGCCTACCCCTCTTGTGTGAGGTGGTGTTTGTATTGAGAGAGGAGTTTGGTACTCCTTGTGTTGTAACAAATCCTCTTCGGTAGAGGTTCCCTCGGTGGGAGATAGTGGATTGGAAATCCTACACGGTGGTGTAGGCGGGGATGTAGAGCTGGGTGCTCGAACCTCGAAACATATCTTGTTGTTAGCGTTTGATCCATTGTCTCTCTAACCCTCTCTCTATTTGTGTTGTGCATAGCATCATCCTTATTGTCATTCATATCATTCATATTTGCTTGTGTATTGCCTTGCATCTTTCATATTGCTCATCCTTATTTGCTTGGCTTGATTGTGTGTGTGCCTCACTTTTACTTAACTACAAGAGCTTCACATAGCACCTCAACCCATTCAAGGGGAATCAAGAGGAGTTAGTCCAGAGCCCTTCACGGGGAATTCGGCTACACTTGTGTGTTGTATTAAGTGTGTTGCAAATTTGCATTAGCTTCCGCATTTAGCGCATTTAGTTTCTAGATTAGCAAGTACACCTATTCACCCCCCTCTAGGTGTGCTTTTCAATTGGTATCAGAGCCAACGCTCCTGATACTTAGGCTTAACATCCTAGGAGTGAGATCCATTTGTTTGCTAATCTTGTTTGCATTTGCTTGTTTGCACACATATAGTTTGGACCCATGGCCTTCATGACCCCACCTATGTTTGACCCTTCCAACATTCTTGTTTGGAAGATTAGGATGACCGTTTATTTACAAACCCTAGGACATAAGATTTACCTTGTCATTACCAAGGAATCCTACCTTAGTGATAGCAAGCATATAGGGGCCAATGCACAAGCCCTTGAGGCCATTAGAAGCACGCTTTCAAAAGAATATCTTATGCATGTTTCTAACCTTGATTCCGCTTTTGCAGTGTGGAACAAGTTGACAACAACCACCACCTCCAAGCTTCAAACACCTATCCAACAAGAAGAGGAATCTAGTGGAGATTCCGAGTCACAATGCTTAATGGTCCAAGGGAATGACTCCCCTGAGGTACTTTCGGAACCCAACTTAGATTGTAATGATGCTAGTTCTTCATGTGATGAGAATATTGATCCCCATGCTTTGAATGAAGAACTATCTATTGTTTGTGAAAAGCTAATAGAAAAATATAATGTTTTGAAAAAGAAAAGTCTAGGTATTAATAATGAAAATAAAATTTGATTGCTAGACTTGATATTGTTTTGTAAGAGAAAGAGGAGATAGCTAATGAGAGGGATTCATTAAGGTCTCAACTTGATCTTGCCCTAAAAAAAATAAAGTTTTAAAATCTAAAAATGATTGTGAAACTCTTGTGAAAAAATGATGTTTTGTCTTTAAAAATTGATTTTGTTTTAAAAGAGAATGTTGCTTTGAAAAACAAAATTATTTTTATTTCAAATGATTTAAATGTTTGTTTAAAGAAAAATGATGTTTTGCAAAATAAGATAGATACTCATGTTTGCCATGCTAGTGTAGCTTCCTCATCTAGTCTACCTATTGCATGTACCTCTTCTTCTAAAATTAATGATGATATTTGTTTGCTTAAGAAGAGTGTAGATTGTTTGGGCTCCACTTTGAGCCATGTGTTGTTGGACATACACGATTGGAATCTTTGTTTCGAAAGAAACAAGTTCCATCTCTTCATGCACACCCATCACGGCATACACATGCTCCTCACAGACACCATCACACTATGTATGCTCATGTGTACACTTGTACACATTGTGGACGTAAGGCCACCTTACTAAATTTTGTTATGATAGATTACATGTTTCAAATTTAGCAAAGAAGTTTGTTTGGGTTAGAGAAGGTACTAACCCCATGGACCCAAGAAGATATGGGTACCAAAGACCACCCCTCCTATTTTGATGTAGGTATGGGCTCTCACATGACGTGAGAGTTGCCGTACCTTGGAGTGGATGCGTTCCGAGCTTTATGAAAATCATATGGATGCATCACTTTCAAGGGGAGTTTGGTGGGAAGACCACCTTGGTTTGGAGAACTAGAGCGGTGCCCTCATTGGTTTTGGTATCGAATCTCTAACTCCTTATGTTTACATGCTTTCTATGTTTATCTTTCCTAGCATGTTTTGATGTTGTGTTGATTACTATGAAAATGTCATGCTTATTAGATTTGTGATATACATGTTTAGTTATTTTGAGACACCCATGTTTAATATGGATTATTATTTTGTGCTCTCGTATTTGATTAGCTATCATGTACATCATAAATCTAATAACATGTGGATATTCATAATAATCATGTTTATGTTTATCATGTTGATTTTTATCGTGTTTTATGCTTCATGTGTTGATTACATGTTTAGATGTTAGTTTTCATTAAGACTAGGATTATACTTGTGCATATAGTGGGCCACACAATAAATCTATATATGTTTGGGCTTGATTGCTTATTTGAACACATTAGATGTGCTAGTATAATATAGTTTTGATGATTCATACATTTTAAACTTGTATTCCTATTTTTGGATTTGTTTATGTGTATGAGTTTTTCATTTTATGTATATGTTTATTTTGCCAAACTTCAAGATATACATGAATACCCCTGGAGTCATTTGCTTTTCATGCAAATCTATACATATGGACTCAATCGTGTTTAGGGATATGTATGCATACTTTTTGTTGACAAATCATACATATGCCTTGAAATGAAACTTGTTTTAATAGAAATTTAAAGTTTCATATTTTTTGTTTATGTTTAACTTCATGTATATGTCTATTTTATCCAAATTATTGTTATACATATACATCCTTTTGAGCCACGTGCCTTCATGCATATATCTTTGTGGACTCGTTGTGTTTGGATATGTATGTATACTTTAATTTGTTTAGGACATACATATACCTTGAAGATTAAATAAGTTTTGATGATTTTCATGTTTTCGTGTTTTAAGGAATATTAAGCTTATTGTCCATCTTTCATGATTATGATCTTCACATCTTATTTGTACACTCACTTTTATTGATTACTGATGTGTTTTTATTTTCATGAGTTATATTTAATGCTTAATTGGCTTAGAGTGTTGATTATCATGTGGATTTCATATTTCATGAAAAATAATTTTGTTTTATTCCTTACTTGAAGAATTTCGTACTAGTTTCAAAAGTTTTTCCTATAACTAGTTCGTATTCTTCACTATGTAGAGATTTTCAAACATACTACATTTTCAAATCTATTTTTGAAAACCCCTACCTTCCATGGGTGGTTGGATGGGAGATCATGTTCATGTATGCTTTAAAATGAAAATCATTTAAAACTTGAACCATGATTGGGAGGTAGTTATATGATGTATACACTTGATCATTATTGTTATTTCAATTGGTATCATTGAATTCTTTCAATTGGTATCAATCTTGACTTTCTTGTATACTCATATATGTTTGTATGTATGTATGATTTCAATTCCAAGAATATCAATTTCTATTGGTATCTATTTTCCATACATATATATGTTTGTGTTTATGCTAAGCTTGAGCTTCAATTTTGTTTTAATTGATTACTTTTAAATTGGTATCAAGCCTACGCATTGTTTTAGTTGGTATTTCATAAAGGGGGAGAAAATTCGTATTTCATCTTTCAACTAGTATTTGTTTTCCCACTCCCTTACTTTATGATAGAAAATAAATTTAAAATTTGGTATCATATGTTCAAAATGAAAAATATTTACAATTGGTATCAAATTTTTGTTTAGACATTCAAAATTTATTATGTTTAATTTCAATTGGTATCAAGATTTTCATGTGTTTTGCTTAAAATTGGTATCAATATTTTTGTTTGTTTCCTTTCAATTGGTATCAAGATGCTATTCTTTGACATACTTTCAATTGGTACCTTAATTGATTGTCACCCCTAATTGGTTTTGTTTTTGTTTTAGACAAAAAGGGGGAAAATATTATTTTTATTGATTCGTTATTTCGAACAAAAAGGGGGAGAAAAATTTATTTGATTTAGTTTTGCTTTTACCCCTTATTGAAGATTGATTCCTTGTATTAAAAGGGGGAGAAAGATTTGTTGATTTGGTTTTGTTTTTACCCCTCATCGAAGGTTGTTTCTTTATATTAAAAAGAGGAGAAGATTTTGTTTTGCTTTTGATTATTTACCCCTTTGTTGATGATTGACAAAAAGGGGGAGAATTATTTGAGAAAGATCTTGAGTTTATATATGTATGTTTATATTTTGCATATATTAAGTTTAATTTAGTTTAATTTTAATTGGTATCTAGAGCATGTTTTGTAATTGGTATCTAGAGCATGTTTTGTTTTTGAACATTTCATTGGTATCTAGAACCTTTTATTGTTTATGCATAGATATGCATGTTTCATGTTTCATGTTTAATATTCATTGCATATTTATTGTTTATGCATGAGTTAAGGGGGAGCTTCTTTGAAGCTTAACTTTAATCCATGCATATATAACTCCATGAGTTTTGTCATCATCAAAAAGGGGGAGATTGTTGGCCCAAAGGCCTTCCACCCTAGTTTTGATGATGATTAACTCATGTAGTTATGTTTACTAATTATCTTGTGATTTTAGTTACAGATCATTGATCAAGATATTAGTTGGTGATTGCTTCAAAAAGAGGAGTTTAGAAGCCTTCACATGGTGATTCCCGTGCCTGAGCATCAAGATCATACCTTTGCACTCGGTGGATCACGTTTGGGATCGAGTCTACTTGAAGACGGAGATCGTCAAGAAGACTTAGGTATCCTAATTTAGTTTAGTGTGTTTAGATCCATTTGTAAAGCTTAGTATAGTTGATATGCTCAAGTGCACAATACACACACGTATCATGTTTTGAATTTGGTTTTCATGAATAGTTGATCAAACAAGTTTACATGGTTTTTTATGTATATTAGATATGTTCAATATACATACATGCTTCATATCTTAAACAAACTTATTTTGATATGTCTATTCATGAGTTTTAGGAAAAATCAGATTTCCTATTGAAAAATTCAAGTTTGATAAAAATACAAGTTTTGGTTTTTGATAAAAATGATAAGACACAAAAATAGTTCATATTGATTGATATTTGAGCTAAACTTTTTATCACATGTTTATATCTCAATGCAAAATGATAAAACTATTTTTGGGTATTTTTACAAGACTTAAAAAGATTTTCTAAAATATTTTTAACATGTGTTTCTGTCCCAGTTTTGTGGCTGACAGGCCAGGCCAGGTCGGCCGACCGCACGGGTCGACCGCACCTAAGGCCGGTCGACCCTTGCGGTTGACCGACGTGCACAAGCCTGTGCACGTTTGGCAGCCACAGGACGGTCGGCCGGGCGGTCGACCGGACCAGAGAGCTCTGCTCTCTGTATATTTGGGTCGACCGGGCGGTCGACCGGGTTTGCCCAACGGTCACATTTTTGACCGTTGGCGGTCGACCGGGCGGCCGACCGCCAAGCCTGTCAGGCTGCCACATCAGCCTAACGGCTAGTTTTGTTTTGGGGCTATAAATACCTCAACTCTTGGGCTGTTTTGATAAGATTTTCAAGAAGAAAAATTTCAGTGTTTCTCTAGTGTTTAAACAAGTTTTCAAAATAGTTTTTGTGCTAAAAAGATTTCATCTTTATTGTTTTGGGTTTTGGAAAATCAAAGAGAAATAGGTTTTTGGGATATTGTATTGATTTTCATTTTCTATCATTTACAAGAGATTTCCCAAGTAGTTTCTCTTTGTTGCTTGTTTCCAAAAACACCTTGATTCCACACTTGAGCTATCATCTATCCTAATCTATTAGGATCTTTTGTTTTGTGGAAAAGAGAAAAGAAAGAGAGATTGTTTGTGGTTGAAAGAAACCACTTGTTGTACACCCTTGATTTTGTTGTATCCCTCTTTGGTAGAGGTTGATCGGGTAATTGGTTTGCTCCCTCTTTGGTAGAGGTTGAGGCTTGGTGTTTGCTCCCTCTAGTGAGAGGTGGAGTTTGGTTTGTAAACCCTCTTCGGTAGAGGTGTTTGTTGTTTGGCTACGGGCCTACCCCTCTTGTGTGAGGTGGTGTTTGTATTGAGAGAGGAGTTTGATACTCCTTGTGTTGTAACAAATCCTCTTCGGTAGAGGTTCCCTCGGTGGGAGATAGTGGATTGGAAATCCTACACGGTGGTGTAGGCGGGGGATGTAGAGCTGGGTGCTCGAACCTCGAAACATATCTTATTGTTAGCGTTTGATCCATTGTCTCTCTAACCCTCTCTCTCTATTTGTGTTGTGCATAGCATCATCCTTATTGTCATTCATATCATTCATATTTGCTTGTGTATTGCCTTGCATCTTTCATATTGCTCATCCTTATTTGCTTGGCTTGATTGTGTGTGTGCCTCACTTGTACTTAACCACAAGAGCTTCACATAGCACCTCAACCCATTCAACGGGAATCAAGAGGAGTTAGTCCAGAGCCCTTCACGGGGAATTCGGCTACACTTGTGTGTTGTATTAAGTGTGTTACAAAATTTGCATTAGCTTCCGCATTTAGCGCATTTAGTTTCTAGATTAGCAAGTACACCTATTCATCCCCCCCCCCCTCTAGGTGCGCTTTTCAAGAACGAGAATGCTGATGATTAAACTTCTGAAGGTCGTAAAGAAAACCAACTTTGTCTGAACATAGGCTTATAATTTTAAGTAACTCCAACAGTTTTGATTTTAAACAGAATTTGTAACTAGTATATTACATCAGGAACTTGTAACTAACATATAGAATCAAAATTCTGATCCAGCATATGGTGACTTTCTCACGTAAAGTGAAAAGCAAACCTATCAAAATTATTTTACTTTCATATAGGAATGTGATCTGGAAAAAAAAATATAATAAAATTTCTGATTTTATAAGTTTGTTATTAACTCATTCTTTGCAAACAGAAATATCCTTCATGCTTCATAATTTGGAATACAAAATAATACAGCTCAGATCATTAAATTATGAAAAGAAAAGCCTGTTTCCTGTTAGAGAGAATCCACAGTGCCATGTATTATACTAAATATAAGAGAACCTATATTCGATATATCAGCAAGGAGCTTTGCACAGTGAATTTATAACCAATATTTAATGTGAACACTACAAGTGACCTTGTAGTGAAACTCATCCTAAAAAGTGACATTATTTAAGCTTATAAATTTGGAGTAAAAAGATTGAAGAACTCCAAGTATTACCACTTACTAACAGAAAAGAGAAAAATCAACATTTGATTTGAAAAGAGAAAAGGCATACCTTACTAAGCATGACAACAAGAAATCCATCTTCGCTGACTTCGTTCTCTTCCAATGTGCTCTCATCCTTTAAAACCTTTCCATTGTGGATCAACAATTGTTGGCCCCATGGATAGTTATCTTTCCCTTGTACTTCCTCGATATTTTTCTTCACAGCCATGATCTACAGAACATGGATTAAAAGTTCTCAGCAAATTATTGACCTTCAATAAAAGTAAGCCTAACAGATAAGTCACGGTGCTGAACACCAAGGAGACATTGTCGACACAATATATGGTCTGAGGCAGCATTGACAATCATTTCCCTCACATAAAAACATTGACAAACATCAAATAAGAATGTCTAATGACTAATGACAATCCAAAACACACACACCATCCTAATGGGCAGATCACATCATTAACGTCATAAGAAGTACAGATCACAAATGCGGCCTAAACAATTTCAGTAAAAACATAAGCTAACTGGCTAAATGAACAGTATTTTTATTAAGGAAAAAAATGCCCTCAATCCAACGTATTTATCTCAACAGCAACTAAATATATGATTGTGTCGCGGAAGCTCTTTTTTTCTTTAGACCTTTCCTCAAATGTCCCATTCTTCAATAACAATTCAGCATGCACCACATCCATAGATTCATTGGCAATGCAAGCAGCACGGACAGAAACAAAAGCATAATCAATAGTATAATTGTAAAGATTTAACCCTTGAACTTTGCAAAGGCTTGTTGCTAATAATAGCTTCTCATTCATGCTTCCTTCTTAGGGCAAGTATTTCGTAATTGTCCAGTACTGCATTGCATGAACCATTAATACAATTGTGTCCTCGTGAAACCCCAGAACTTGCCACCCCTTCCAAAAGGAAAATACTACAAGTTACAGGAGGTGGACCTAAAATTAGTGGAAGAGCCACCAACATTGAGTATAGACTAAATTGAGTTAACTGTTTGTGCGTGTGATATCACCATTTTTCAAAGATGAACTCCCACTCACCATCTCTAAGCAATCAGAGTACAACTTAACAGAACAATCCCTTTTAAGAAACGAGAAATAAAACGGAATCTTGCCACCAAAAAGAGTAAATATTACGCTTCTTCCATTCATCAAAAGGGAAGAGTAACACTATTCCCTTAAGAACATGAATCACATCTTCAAAATGCAACTTTCACTCGCATCCAGTGAATATAACAGTTAATCTACCGCAAAAAATCACTTTGTTATTTGCCTGGAATTTTCCCATCCAAATAGATCAAAGGTGCGCGTGAAATAAGGATCAAACCAACAATCTAACCATCAATCGATCAAACAACGCATATAACAACATTAATCTGAAAATAACAGAAAAAGGATCGGATAAAATCGATGAAAAGATATTCAAACCGTGTCATGGGGTGCACTCGGATTTCGAAGTGTGTCCCTTTGAGAGTCTTCACCGTTAGCTTCATGGCGCTCTCCTCGATCTAGACCTTCAGATTTTAATGAAGATCTTTTTTTCACTATCAATTTTATTGAGAGAGAGAGAGATTAAACCCTGGAAGAAGAGAGAGAGCTTTTCGAGCGAGGGCGGCGAGAGAGTAGAAATTGCGAACCGAGTTCAAGAGAGAGGGGTCCGGGAACACGGAATTGCCCACGTGCACAGAACGTGACGTTGGCAAGGGATGACAAAGGGTCCCGAATTTGTGGGACAGGCAACGCACCGAACTTGGACGTTGACAGGTAAGAATTTCGTTGGCACCGCGGAATGTAATATTTTCATCTAATATTGTCATTCTGAAAATTTAAATTAGTTTTCTTCAAATATTCTGTGTTACGATATTTGAATTAATCGGAACATTCTCGTTAACTAATATTTGGCATGATACAAGGAGGCAAATGCGACGGTTTTGTCACGAGGACAAGAACAAAAATGATAACATAGATGACAAATGGTGACAATAATTATGATGAAGGATGGTGCAAGGATGGTGAATGGTAAAATAATGATAATTGAGGATGGTGTTGTAGTTATACTGGTGGTGACAACGGCAATGGAGAAGTCACAATGACAAATCATATTGAATTAGAGTGAACCAATAGATAACAAGAATGATAATAGTAATGCTAATAATGACAATAATAATCATAACAATGAAGATAATAGTAAGAGAGATGTTAATATGACGTGAACCTTCAACAAATTATTTAAAGGTACATAGTGAGAAACAAAGTATGTAAATAAGAGTATGATTTTTACGAAAAAAATATTATTTTTCGTGACACTACACTCCGAAAACCACGACCTCAAAGGACAGGCTAAAAAAACCAAGCCATCTCATTATTTTGCATTCCGCATTGGCCTTGACAGATAAGAATGAGTTGAGTGTAGGCTTTATTTTGGTTACACAAAATGCAATTCTTTATCTAATATTATCGTCAACGAATATATCAAATTAACAAGCGTCATTGTAGCAAAGTGATAGACCTCGCTTGCATCAGTTGCGACCTTTACTTCAAGAAAAGAAGAATATCAAATTAATTTTTATGATATTTGAAATAATCTAAACATTCTCGTTAACTAGTATTGACTAACGCATAAAAGAAGACTGGATTCTAGTTAAAAGTTTTAATTGAGTGATGCCTTAAAATTATTTCACAAAATATTCCATCTCTAAAAGAAGTTGGAGTTAACTAACCCATATATTGAACAATGAAAATTTTAGGAAATACTAAATGAGACAAATCTTATAACGGATCAAAGAGACGAATTTGCCCTTATTCAAAGGACTAGACGTGACATTAGAATAAAAATAAGTAGAATACAGGGGAGGGAAATTGTGCAAGGGGTTACTTGCATGTTACAAAAATATATATACATTAGCAGAATCAGTCGTATGGAGGTTTCTCTCGTGACTCATATGAAAACTTTGTTCGTCCGTCTATCCGTTTTCATTCGCGCCCGAGAGAGAGAGAGATGAAAAGGGACACCTAGAGGGGGGGTGAATAGGTGTAAGTGCTAATCTATAAAATAAATGCTCTAAATGCGGAAGCTGATGCAAACTTTGCAACACACTTAATACAACACACAAGTGTAGCCGAATTCCCCGTGAAGGGCTCTGGACTAACTCCTCTTGATTCCCCTTGAATGGGTTGAGGTGCTATGTGAAGCTCTTGTGGTTAAGTATAAGTGAGGCACACACACAATCAAGCCAAGCATATAAGGATGAGCAATATGAAAGATGCAAGGCAATACACAAGCAAATGTGATATGTATGATGTGAATGAAGAATGATGCTTGCACAATATAAAGAGAGAGAATTAGAGAGACAATGGATCAAACGCAAATACAAAGATATGTTCGAGGTTCGAGCCCCTAGCTCTACATCCCCGCCTACACCACCGTGTAGGATTTCCAATCCACTATCTCCCACCGAGGGAACCTTCACCGAGAAGGATTTGTTACAATAAGGGAGTACCGAACTCCTCTCTCAATACAAACACCACCTCACACAAGAGGGGTAGGCCCGTAGCCAAACAACAACCAACACCTCTACCGAAGAGGGTTACAACCACCAAGCTCCACCTCACAATAGAGGGAGCAAACAACAACCAACTCCACCTCTCACTAGAGGGAGCAAACCACAATCCTAAACCTCTACCAAAGAGGGAGCAACCCAATCAAAGCAAGGGTTTTACAACTAAGAGGCTCAATTAACCTCAAACACTTCTCTCTTTCTTTTCTCTTTTTCCCACAAACAAATGATCCTAATAGAATAGAATAGGTGATAGCTCAAGTGTAGAAAACTAAGTGTTTTGATCAAAGAAAACTCTTGGAAAACACCAAAAATGATATGGAGATTTTTGCTCAAAAACAATTCCCAAAACCTAGTTTCTTTGAAATAAACAAAACACTTAAAAACAAATAGAATGAGTCTTTTTGCTCTTTAAACACTTTTTAAAACTTGTTTTTAAAACCAGAGAATGGGAGAAAATCAGCTCTAAAAATCTTGGCCAAAATCCCAAAGAAATGGGGTTTATATAGGCCCATCAGAAAACTAGCCGTTAGGCTGATCTGGCAGCCTGACAGGCTAACGATCGGCCGGCCCGTCGACCGCCAACGGTCAGAAATAAGACCGTTGGGCCATCCCGGTCGACCGCCTGGTCGACCCAAATAAACAGAGAGCACTGCTCTCAGTTACGGTCGACCGTCCGGGTCGACCGCCCTTGTGTCTGCCAGACGTGCACGGCTCTGTGCACGTCGGTCGACCTCACGGGTCGACCGGCCCTTGGTGCGGTCGACCCATGCGGTCGACCGACCTGGCCTGTCAGTCACAGTTCAGGGCAGAAAAACATAAGTTAAAATATTTCTAAAAATTCTTTTATTTCTTATAAAAATACCAAAAATAGTTTTATCATTTTGCATTGATATATAAACATGTGATAAAAGGTTTAGCTCAAATATCAATCAATATGAACTATTTTTTTTGTTTTAACATTTTTACCAAAAATCAAAACATGTATTTTTATCAAACTTGGATTTTTCAATACATGAATAGGAAAGTCAAAATAAGTTTGTTTAAAAGTTAAGCATGCATGTATAGAATGAAACAACTATACATATATCAATTAAACTTGTTTTGATCAACTATTCATGAAAACCAAAAACCAAACATAAAACGTGTGTGTATGTGCACTTGAGCATATCAACTATACTAAGGTTTACAAATGGATCTAAACACACTATCTAAACTAGGATACCTAAGTCTTCTTGATGATCTTCAATCTTCAAGTAGACTTGCTCCCAAACCGTGATCCACCAAGTGCAAAGGAATGATCTTTAAGCTTTGGCACCGGAATCACCATAAAAAGCTTCTAAACTCCTTGTTGAAGCTAATCACCCACTAATATCTTACTAAAAGATCTGAAACTAAAATCACAAGATTATTAGTAAACATAACTACATGAGTTAATCATCATCAAAACTAGGGTGGAAGGCCTTTGGGCCAACAATCTCCCCCTTTTTGATGATGACAAAACTCATGGAGTTATATATGCATGGATTAAAGTTAAGCTTCAAAGAAGCCCCCCCTTAACTCATGCATAAACAAATAAATATAAATATGCAATGAATATTAAACATGAATGCATATATAGATATGCATAAACAATAAAAGGTTCTAAATACCAATGAAATGTTCAAAACAAAACATGCTCTAGATACCAATTAAAATTAAACTAAATTAAACTTAATATATGCAAAAACATATATAAATCTCATAAACTCAAAATCTTTCTCCCCCTTTTTGTCAATCATCAACAAAGGGGTAAACAATCAAAACAAAAACAATAAATTTTCTCACCCTTTTTAATACAAAGAATCAATCATCAATAAAGGGTAAAAGCAAAACTAAATCAATACATTTTTCTCCCCCTTTTTGTCTAACACAAAAACAAAACCAAATAGGGGTGACAATCAATTAAGATATCAATTGAAAATATGTCAATGAAGCATCTTGATACCAATTGAAAGTAAACATAGGTCAATCAACAAATGGTATATGCTATATAAATTCATGAAGAGGAAGACGCTAAGTTAACTTCCCTACACATATGCATTACATGAAGAAGGGATGACAAGCCCCAATTCACATAACACATATTATGTAATGCATAAGAGGAGATGTGAAGCTCCCCCTACACACGTGTATCACATAAAGAAGAGATGTCAAGCTCCTCAATACAAGATACACTCAACATGAATCTATATGTAGAAGAGATGTTAAGCTCTCCTTGCATATAGTCAATATAAATCAAAACTTTTGTATTTATTTTAAAAAACAAAATTTTGAGATACCAATTTTAAAACATATTCAAATGAACATCTTGATATCAAAAGAGAATATTTTTATTTTTAAGCCATATAAACAATTTTGATATGCTTAAAATAAACATCAAATTTCCAATCATAAAGTGTGGGAGTGGAAATCAAATACCAATTGAAATATGAAAGTCAAATTTTCTCCCCTTTATGAAATACAAGCTAAAACAATGCGTAGGCTCGATACCAATTTAAAAATAATCAATTGAAATAGGATAATCATTAAGGTTTCAAGCTTAGCATAAACAAATATACATGTATGAAAATTAGATACCAATTGACATTGATACCATTGGAATTTGAACGCATACATACATAAAAACATATGAGTATACAATAAGATCAAAATTGATACCAATTGAAAGAGTTCAATGATACCGATTGAACAACAATAGTAAGCATGGTATAACTCATATCAAAACGAAGAATACGAACTAGTTAAAATGGAAATTTTTGTTCACTAGTACGAAATCCTTCAAGTAAGGAATAAACTAAAATAATTTTCATAAAACACAAGTAAATCACATATCACTTAAAAAAAACACTCAATATTCAATAAAGTCCATACATGCTCATGAAAACATACTCATGAGAAATATTTAAAAAAAGATGGTGAGTGTACAAGTAATGTGTGACATGGTATTATGAAATTTCCAATTAAGCTCAAAATTCCTTGAAACAATGCAAAACATCAAAATTATTTAATCTTCAAGGTATATGTATGTCCTATACAAACTAAAGTATACATACATATCCAAACACAACGAGTCCACAAAATATATGCATTAAGGCACGTGGCTCAAAAAGGATGTATATGTATAAACAATAGTTTGGATAAAGTAGACATATACATGAAGTTAAACATAAACACAAAACCATGAAACATGAAAAGCTAAATTTTCATTAAAACAAAATTTTCATATCAAGGCATATGTATGTTTTGTCAAACATGAAGTATACATACATATCCTTAAACACAATTTGAGTCCATAATAAAGATTTGCATGAAAAACAAATGACTCAAGGGGTATACATATATATCTTAAAGTTTGGCAAAATAAACATATACATGAAATGAAAACTCATACACATAAAACAAATTCTGTTGGCCCAAAGGCCTTTCACCCTAGTTTTGATGATGATCAACTCATGTAGTTATGTTTACTAATGATCTTGTGTTTAATAAGTGACAGATTCATTATCGAGATCTTAGTAGGTGCATAGCTCAATAAAGGATAAAATGTCAAGATTTGGAGCTAGCACGGTGTGATCCAAGAAGATTTTGGATCAAGCTTGGACCAAGTCAAGAAGATGAGAAGCCTTCAAGTGAAGACTTCAAGAAGATGAAGACTTGTGTCTAGGTATAAGATTTAGTTTTTGTTTTAGGTAAAAATATAAAGGATAGATAGTTGGTGGATTGCTCAAGTATACCATGCACACACACTCTTGATAGAATTATTTTCATAAAAGATTTTTTAGTTTAGAAAAAAATTTTCATTTTGGAAAAATAGAAGTTTGGTTTTTGGTGTTTCTCATATACTTATCTTTTAACCAAAACCAAGTTTATGCTTATTGTCAAAAACATAGATATTTCATCTTGATTGTGCAGTGGATCATATCCATACACACTATGCTTTAAAAGTATATCTTGTTTTTGTATTTGATGAAGATTTGGAAAAACATGTTTTAGAAAAATCAAGTTTGGAAAAATACTAGTGTTTGTTTTTGATAAAATTTGCAAGACTCAAAAATGAATTGATATGATTGATATATGTCTTGAAATTTTTATCACTTGTTTGTGTTTCATCATAAAATGTTAAAACAAGTTTTATGGGATTTTTAGAAAAGATAAAAGATTTTTATAAAATATTTTTCCCAAGTTTTCTAGCCCAGTTTTCAGTTCCAGACTCAACCAGTCGACTAAGTCAGGTTATTAGTCAACTTGGCTGAAGTCCGGTCGACCGGGCCGGTCGACCGACGTGCACAAAACTGTGCACGTTTGGAAACCCTGGGACGGTCGACCGGACCGGTCGACCGGACAGAGAGCAGTGCTCTCTGTTTGTTCGGGTCGACCGGGCCGGTCGACCGTAGCTGCAACGGTCTGAAATCCGACCGTTAGCGGTCGACGGACCGGTCGACCGGCAGCACTGACAGACCCCAACGGCTATATTTTTCTGGCCTATAAATTTGGGGTTTTGTCATTGTTTTGCAAGAAGATTTTTGGAGATTTCTAAGCCAGTTTTTCCCACTCTTTCCAAAGGTTTTCTCCACAAAATAGAGAGCTAATTCTTCCAATCAAAAGGAAAGTTTTATCAAGAGTGTTTAAAAGAGATTCTTTGAGTTTTCCTCCACCTTTCACATCCTTGTTTTTCTCACACCACACTTGAGCTATCCATTGATTATTCATTCTATAGGTGTGTTGTAGTGAGATTGTTTTTAGGTGATCAAAGTGTTGTGATCACCAAAGACTTCATTTGTTCCTTGAGGAGACGGGCAAGTGTGCTCGTGATTGTTTAGGGTCCAAGTGTGGACTCGTGGTTGTTTAGGGTTCGGGTGCGAACTCTTGTTGATTGAGGTGCGGCCTCGGCGAGCCGGTGGGCTTGCGGTGTGTACGGGACTAGGGAGTCCGAGGGATTGTAGGTGTTGCGGCACCGAGGAGAGATCCATTGGGATCTTGCATAGTGGAAATCCTTCGTGTCTCGAAGGCGGGGATGCAGAGCAAGTGTGCTCGAACCTCGAAACATACCCTTGTGTTTGCGATTGCCTCTTCTCTCTCTCTCCTTACTTGTTTATATCTTGCATTCAATTATTGTCTATCTTTATATGCTTGATATATTCCTTGTGCTTAATTGATATACTTGCGTGGGATTGTAGACTAACACTTGTATTCAACCAAGAGAGCCAACGCGGCACCTCAACCCATTCAAGGGGAATCTAGAGGAGTTTGTCCAGAGCCCTTCACGGGGAATTCGGCAACACTCTTGTGTTATACATAGTGTTTAGTGTAAAAGTTTAATTTGGTCATAATTGATTTTAAGCTTCCGCATTATTTGCATCATTTACCATTAAGTGACCATTAGATTAGCCTTCACCTATTCACCCCCCTCTAGGTGAACCCACAATTGGTATCAGAGCTTGGTACTCTGATTTTAGTTCTAACAACCTAGAGTAAAAGATCCTCATTTTTAGGCTAATCACAATATTTTGTACACACACCATGGAGTTTATGTCACCACCCACCTTTGATATTCTTAACATCCAAATTTAGAAGGTTAAGATGTCATTGTACCTCAAGGCCTTAGGCATTCATGTATATCTTGCCACTACTAATAATGCATATTCTTTAGATGGTAAGAATTTTGAGGCTAATGCAAAAGCCCTTCATGCTATCAAGTCAACCCTAAATGATGATTATTTATCTAGGGTTTCTAATGTTGAATCGGCTTTTGTAGCTTGGAACACCCTCACCTCCCTTGGCGAAAAGGATCTATACTATGCGGGGAGCGATTCGGACGTTGGAAGCGACATCTCCAACGTATGCTACATGGTCCAAGGGGATAACCCCCTTGAGGTAAACTCCGAATCCGATGATGAGGACATGTCATATGATGAGCTTACTACCTTTTGTCAAACAATTCTTGAGAAATATGACATGATTAAGAAAGAAAATAAAAATTTGAAAAAGAACATTACTTGCATGCATATAGAACAAGATTCATTTAAATCTAACATTGCATGTTTA
Organism: Agave tequilana; assembly: GCA_038442645.1. Lineage (NCBI taxonomy): Eukaryota > Viridiplantae > Streptophyta > Magnoliopsida > Asparagales > Asparagaceae > Agave > Agave tequilana. Next base: position 44,106 of record JAVJIF010016427.1, read on the forward strand.
GAAAAAGATAACAAAAATTTGAAAAAGAATTTTGATGCCATGCTTAATGAAAAGGATTCATTAGAAAATAAAATGGCATGTTTAGAAAAAGAAAATGAGTTTTTGAAAAATGAAAATGTTTCCCTCATGTCAAAATTGAATGATTTATGTGAAGGAAACTCTATTTTGAAAAATAAAGTTGATTTGGTGGAAAAACAAAAGGAAGTTGTTTTTCAAGAAAATAAGTCTTTAAAAAGAAAGATTTGTGAAAAAGAAAAGGAATTTGTTTCGAAAAAGAAAAAGAAAAATGATTCTATATCTCACCATGCTTTACATACCACCACTAGTGAGATAAATGTTTTGAAAAATAAAATAGATGGTTTGAGTTCAACTTTGAACTCTTGTGCTTTCAATCATTCTAGGTTGGAGTCAATGTTTTCAAAGAAACAAACTCCACATATTCATGCACATCATAACCATGCATTTGCTTATGTTGCACAACATGATCACACTCCTATACATAAGCATACTAAGGTGTACATATGTACACATTGTGGCCGCAAAGGCCATTTAGCAAAATTTTGTTATGATAAGATTAATGCTTTCAATTTTGCTAATAAAAGATTTTGGGTCCCTCAACACAAAGCTAACCCCCGTGGACCCAACAAGCAAAAATGGGTACCAAAACCCCACCCCATGTTTTTGATGTAGGTGAGGGATCTCTCAAGACGTGAGAGATTTGGTGCTTTGGTAGTGGATGCAATGGACTTTATGGACACATCTTAGACGCATCACTATCAAGGAAGCTTGGTGGAAAGGCCACCATGATTGGAGCTTTGGAGTTGGTAACAAACTCTAAACTCCCTTTTTATTCATGTTCATGCTTGTTCATTCATATTATTTTGAGCATGTTCATGTTTTATGTATTTTTGTGCTTCATGTGGTATTTACATGCTTAGATGTAGAATGTGTCAAACTTACTTGTATACATATACAAATAGTGAATTACAATTGATTCATACATAATTGAACTTCATGCTCATTTGTATCCACTATATGCATATGTATAGACTAGTTTTGATGATTCTCTTTTATACATGTTTTACCAATTTTTATGCTTTACTTCATGTATATGTATCTTTTATTCAAATCTAATAAATATACATGTATACTCGTGAGTCTCTTGCCTTCATGCAAATACATTTAATAGACTCTTTTATATTTGGGATATGTATGTGTATTGTTAGGATTGGATTAATCATACATATACCATGAAGATTAGTGTTTGATGAAAAATGATTTTTCGTGTTTTTGTTAAAAATGTGAATTATGATCGTTTTTGAGCTTCATTGACTATTTTCATAAAAATGCTATTTACATGATCATTTAACACTCACACTTTTATTAAAAATATTTTGAGCCTTATAGACCATGAGTGCTTAAATTTTTGTATATCTAGTTATGTTTATGAAAAACATATGATTTGATATATTTGAAGGATCTTTAACTAGTTTTTCAAAAACAATTTATACTAGTTATTTATTCTTCAAATAGTTTTTGAGATTAACACATGATTCTAGTCTTCTCAAGATTGATGCTTCATGTATTGAATATTAGTTTAAATGTTCGTTTTATCAATACTAGAATTTATACTTGAACATTTTGTAGGTCACAAATAAATCTATATATGATTGGGTTGATTGCTTATTTGTGCCTATTAGATGAGCTAGCATAGTCTAGTTTTGTTGATACGTACATTTTTAAACTTGTATTCCCACTTTTTGGATTTGATTTATGATCATGTTTTTTCATTTCATGTTTATGTGTATTTTGTTAAACTTTAAGATATACATGTATACCTCTTGAGTCATTTGCCTTTAATGCAAATCTATTTGTATGGACTCAATTGTGTTTAAGGGATATGTATGTATACTTCTTATGTTGTCAAAACATACATATACCTTGAAATATTATTTTTTTAAAGAAAAATAAAAAATTTGTGATGATTTTCATGTGTTAAAATTTATGATTTAAAGGAATATTGAGCTTTATTGACATTTTCATGATACCATGTTCCACATAACACTAGTGCACTCACCTCTTTTGAAAATTTTATGGACTTTATGGATATTAGAGTGTTTTAGTACCATGTGATTTACTTATGTTTCATGAGAAATATTTTTACCTTATTCCTTACTTGAAAGATTCTTAACTAGTTTATCAAAAATTATTTTAACTAGTTACTTGTTCTTCATTTGGTAGTGATTTTCAATGCTAAAATATTTTCAAATCTATTTTTGAAAACCCCTACCATCTATGGGAGGATGGATGGGCGATTATACTCAAGTATGCTTCATTGAAAAATCTTTTACCTTGCGCATATGAAGGGTGGTAGGTTATGAGTTATACACTTGATTTATATTGTTATGTCTATTGGCATCTTTGAATCGTTTCAATTGGTATCAATATGAACTTATTTTGTATATACTCATATTTTGTTTCTTATATATGTATGTATCAATTTCACTTGGCATACTCATTTCATACATATATATGATTTTCATGTGCTTAACTTACAATTGGCTCACATTTTTTTAAAAAAAAAGCACAAAGTCTATGATGAAAAATAAAATTTTTTTGATCATTATGTTTACTATTGGTATCAATATGTTTCAACTTCATATTTGTTAAATATCAATTGGTATCAATATGATTTACAATAATGATTATTTTCAATTTGGTATCTTAAAATTTGTTTGTTTTACAAAAGCTCTGATACCCTTCAAAAATTTTATTTAAGAAAAATTAAAAAAAAAACAAAAACATTTTTGATTTGTATTTCCTATATGCAAGGAGAGCTTAACATCTCTTCTACATATAGATTCATGTTGAGTATATTATAAATTGAGGAGCTTGACAACTCTTCTTTATATGATATACGTGTGTAGGGGGAGCTTCACATCTCCTCTTATGCATTACATGATATGTGTTATGTGAATTGGGGCTTGTCATCCCTTCTTCATGTAATGCATATGTGTAGGGAAGCTAACTTAGCGTCTTCCTCTTCATGAATGTATATCGCATATAAATCTTTATTGATTGATTTGTTTTACCCCTTCTTGATCTCTCTGTTTATGACAAAAAGGGGGAGAAAATTTGATGATTTTGTTTTTACCCCTTTGTTGATGATTGACAAAAAGGGGGAGAAGATTTTGAGGTTTATATGCATGTTGAGTAATATTTATGTTTATGCATATATGATTTGTTTTGCAATTAGGAGCAAAAGATTTGATTTGTTTTATCTCCATTTGCATGCATGTCTATGAGCTTTATCGCATATCTATTCATTTATTTGTGATGCATGAGTTAAGGGGGAGCTTCTTTGGAACTTAACTTTAATCCATGCATATATAACTCCATGAGTTTTGTCATCATCAAAAAGGGGGAGATTGTTGGCCCAAAGGCCTTTCACCCTAGTTTTGATGATGATCAACTCATGTAGTTATGTTTACTAATGATCTTGTGTTTAATAAGTGACAGATTCATTATCGAGATCTTAGTAGGTGCATAGCTCAACAAAGGATAAAATGTCAAGATTTGGAGCTAGCACGGTGTGATCCAAGAAGATTTTAGATCAAGCTTGGATCAAGTCAAGAAGATGAGAAGCCTTCAAGTGAAGACTTCAAGAAGATGAAGACTTGTGTCTAGGTATAAGATTTAGTTTTTGTTTTAGGTAAAAATGTAAAGGATAGATAGTTGGTGGATTGCTCAAGTATATCATGCACACACACTCTTGATAGAATTGTTTTCATAAAAGATTTTTTAGTTTAGAAAAGATTTTTCATTTGGAAAAATAGAAGTTTGGTTTTTGGTGTTTCTCATATACTTATCTTTTAACCAAAACCAAGTTTATGCTTATTGTCAAAAACATAGATATTTCATCTTGATTGTGTAGTGGATCATATCCATACACATTATGCTTTAAAAGTATATCTTGTTTTTGTATTTGATGAAGATTTGGAAAAATATGTTTTAGAAAAATCAAGTTTGAAAAAATACTAGTGTTTGTTTTTGATAAAATTTGCAAGACTCAAAAATGAATAGATATGATTGATATATGTCTTGAAATTTTTATCACTTGTTTGTGTTTCATCATAAAATGTTAAAACAAGTTTTATGGGATTTTTAGAAAAGATAAAAGATTTTTATAAAATATTTTTCTCAAGTTTTCTAGCCCAGTTTTCAGTTCCAGACTCAACCAGTCGACTAAGTCAGGTTATTAGTCGACTTGGCTGAAGTCCGGTCGACCGGGCCGGTCGACCGACGTGCACAAAACTGTGCACGTTTGGAAACCCTGGGACGGTCGACCGGACCGGTCGACCGGACAGAGAGCAGTGCTCTCTGTTTGTTCGGGTCGACCGGGCCGGTCGACCGTAGCTGCAACGGTCTGAAATCCGACCGTTAGCGGTCGACCGGACCGGTCGACCGGCAGCACTGACAGACCCCAACGACTATATTTTTCTGGCCTATAAATTTGGGGGTTTTGTCATTGTTTTGCAAGAAGATTTTTGGAGATTTCTAAGCCAGTTTTTCCCACTCTTTCCAGAGGTTTTCTCCACAAAATAGAGAGCTAATTCTTCTAATCAAAAGGGAAGTTTTATCAAGAGTGTTTAAAAGAGATTCTTTGAGTTTTCCTCCACCTTTCACATCCTTGTTTTTCTCACACCACACTTGAGCTATCCATTGATTATTCATTTTATAGGTGTGTTGTAGTGAGATTGTTTTTAGGTGATCAAAGTGTTGTGATCACCAAAGACTTCATTTGTTCCTTGAGGAGACGGGCAAGTGTGCTCGTGATTGTTTAGGGTCCAAGTGTGGACTCGTGGTTGTTTAGGGTTCGGGTGCGAACTCTTGTTGATTGAGGTGCGGCCTCGGCGAGCCGGTGGGCTTGCGGTGTGTACGGGACTAGGGAGTCCGAGGAATTGTAGGTGTTGCGGCACCGAGGAGAGATCCATTGGGATCTTGCATAGTGGAAATCCTTCGTGTGTCGAAAGCGGGGATGTAGAGCAAGTATGCTCGAACCTCGAAACATACCCTTGTGTTTGCGATTGCCTTTTCTCTCTCTCTCTCCCCCTTACTTGTTTATATATTGCATTCAATTATTGTCTATCTTTATATGCTTGATATATTCCTTGTGCTTAATTGATATACTTGCGTGGGATTGTAGACTAACACTTGTATTCAACCAAGAGAGCCAACGCGGCACCTCAACCCATTCAAGGGGAATCTAGAGGAGTTTGTCCAGAGCCCTTCACGGGGAATTCGGCAACACTCTTGTGTTATACATAGTGTTTAGTGTAAAAGTTTAATTTGGTCATAATTGATTTTAAGCTTCCGCATTATTTGCATCATTTACCATTAAGTGACCATTAGATTAGCCTTCACCTATTCACCCCCCCTCTAGGTGAACCCACAATTTCAAGAATAGGAATACAAGTTTAAAAATGCATGGATCATCAAAACTAGACTATACTAGCACATCTAATGGGTTCAAATAAGCAATCAAGCCCAAACATATATAGATTTATTTGTGGCCCACTATATGCACAAGTATAAATCCTAGTCTTAATGGAAACTAACATCTAAACATGTAATCAACACATGAAGCATAAAACCAAGATATAAATCAACATGATAAACATAAACATGATTATTATGAATATCCACATGTTATTAGATTTATGATGTACATGATAGCTAATCAAATACGAGAACACAAAATAATAATTCATATTAAACATGGGTGTCTCAAATACTATACATGTATGTCAAGAATCTAATTAACATGACATTTTCATACTAATCACTAAATAATGAAACATGCTATAAACAATGAATATTAAAAGCATGAAAACAATAAATAGGAGTTAGGAATCGTTACCAAAACCTAGAAGGCAACTCTCCTTGTCTCCAAAACATGGTGGTCCTCTCCACCAAACATCCCTTGAAAGTGATGCATTCAATTGATTTCCTTTAAGTACGGAACGCATCCACTCCAAGGTACCATCATTCTTACGTCATATGAGAGCCCACCCTACATCAAATAAAGGAGGGGTGGTCTTTGGTACCCATATCTTATTGGGTCCATGGGGGTTAGTACTTTCTCTAACCCAAACAAAATTCTTTGCTAAATTTACATTATGTAATCTATCAAAGCAAAATTTAGCAAGGTGGCCCTTACGTCCACAATGTGTACAAGTGTACACATGAGCATACATAGTGTGATGGTGTCCGTGAGGAGCATGTGTATGCCGTGGAGGGTGTGCATGAATAGATGGAACTTGTTTCTTTCGAAACAAAGTTTCCAAACGTGTATGACCCACAACACATTGGCTCAAAGTGGAGCCCAAACAATCTACACTCTTCTTAAGCATGGATATATCATTATTAATTAAAGAAGAGGTACATGCAATAGGTGTGCTAGTATGTGAAGCTACACTAGCATGGCAAACATGAGCATCAATCCTATTTTGCAAAACTTCATTTTTCTTTAAACAAATATTTAAATCATTAGAAATGGAGATTATTTTATTTTTCAAAGACTCATTCTCTTTTAAAACAAAATCAACTCTTGAAGACAAATTTTCATTTTTCTTCAAAAGTGTTTCACAATCATTTTTAGATTTTAAACATTATTTTCTTTTAGTGCAAGTTCAAGTTGAGATCTCAATGAATCCCTTTCATTATAAACCTCAACCTTCTCTTGCAAAACATTATTAAGTCTAGAATGAAAACTTTTATTTTCTTTTTCAATTTCTAGACTTTTCTTTTTCAACAAATTATATTTTTCTATAATTTTTCACAAAGTATAGATAGTTCTTCATTTAAAGCATGGGGATCAATATTATCATCACATGAAGAACTAGCACTATCATCACAATCTAAGTGGGGTTCTGAATGTACCTCAAGGGAGTCATTCCCTTGGACCATATAGCATTGTTGTGGTTCGGATTCTCCACTAGATTCCTTCTCATGTTGGATTGGCATTTGAAGCTTGGATGTGGTGGTTGTTGTCAACATGTTCCACACTGCAAATGCGGAAACAAAGTTAGAAGCAAGCATAAGATATTCTTTAGGAAGTGTGCTTCTAATGGCCTCAAGGGCTTGTGCATTGGCCCCTATATGCTTGCGATCACCAAGATAACATCTCTTGGTAGCGGCAAGGAAAACATGCAAACCTAGGGTCTTTAGGTACATGGACATCCTATACTTCCAAACAACAATGTTGGAAGGGTCAAAGCTAGGTGGGGTCATGAAGTCCATGGGTCCAAACTATATGAGAGTGCAAGCAAGCAAATGCAAACAAAAGATTAGCCTAAAATGAGAATCTTTAATTCTAGGTTGTTAGACCCAAAATCAGAGCACTTGGCTCTGATACCAATTGAAAAGGGACACCTAGAGGGGGGGTGAATAGGTGTAAGTGCTAATCTATAAAGTAAATGCTCTAAATGCGGAAGCTAATGCAAACTTTACAACACACTTAATACAACACATAAGTGTAGCCGAATTCCCCGTGAAGGGCTCTGGACTAACTCCTCTTGATTCCCCTTGAATGGGTTGAGGTGCTATGTGAAGCTCTTGTGGTTAAGTATAAGTAAGGCACACACACAATCAAGCCAAGCATATAAGGATGAGCAATATGAAAGATGCAAGGCAATACACAAGCAAATGTGATATGTATGATGTGAATGAAGAATGATGCTTTGCACAATATAAAGAGAGAGAGTTAGAGAGACAATGGATCAAACGCAAACACAAAGATATGTTTCGAGGTTCGAGCCCCTCGCTCTACATCCCCGCCTACACCACCGTGTAGGATTTCCAATCCACTATCTCCCACCGAGGGAACCTTCACCGAGAAGGATTTGTTACAACAAGGGAGTACCGAACTCCTCTCTCAATACAAACACCACCTCACACAAGAGGGGTAGGCCCGTAGCCAAACAACAACCAACACCTCTACCGAAGAGGGTTACAACCACCAAGCTCCACCTCACAATAGAGGGAGCAAACAACAACCAACTCCACCTCTCACTAGAGGGAGCAAACCACAATCCTCAACCTCTACCAAAGAGGGAGCAACCCAATCAAAGCAAGGGTTTTACAACTAAGAGGCTCAATCAACCTCAAACACTTCTCTCTTTTTTTTCTCTTTTTCCCACAAACAAATGATCCTAATAGAATAGGATAGGTGATAGCTCAAGTGTGGAAAACTAAGTGTTTTGATCAAAGAAAACTCTTGGGAAAACACCAAAAGTGATATGGAGATTTTTGCTCAAAACAATTCCCAAAACCTAGTTTCTTTGAAATAAACAAAACACTTAAAAACAAATAGAATGAGTCTTTTTGCTCTTTAAATAATTTTTAAAACCAGAGAATGGGAGAAAATCAGCTCTAAAAATCTTGGCCAAAATCCCAAAGAAATGGGGCTTATATAGGCCCATCAGAAAACTAGCCGTTAGGCTGATCTGGCAGCCTGACAGGCTAACGATCGGCCGGCCCGATCGACCGCCAACGGTCAGAAATATGACCGTTGGGCCATCCCGGTCGACCGCCGGTTGACCCAAATAAACAGAGAGCACTGCTCTCAGTTACGGTCGACCATCCGGGTCGACCGCCCTTGTGTTTGCCAGACGTGCACAGCTCTGTGCACGTCTGTGACCTCACGGGTCGACCGGCCCTTGGTGCGGTCGACCCATGCGGTCGACCGACCTGGCCTGTCAGTCACAGTTCATGGCAGAAAAACATAAGTTAAAATATTTCTAAAAATTCTTTTATCTCTTATAAAAATACCCAAAAATAGTTTTATCATTTTGCATTGATATATAAACATGTGATAAAAGGTTTAGCTCAAATATCAATCAATATGAACTATTTTTGTGTTTTAACATTTTTACCAAAAATCAAAACATGTATTTTTATCAAACTTGAATTTTTCAATACATGAATAGGAAAGTCAAAATAAGTTTGTTTAAAAGTTAAGCATGCATGTATAGAATGAAACAACTATACATATATCAATTAAACTTGTTTTGATCAACTATTCATGAAAACCAAAAACTAAACATAAAACGTGTGTGTATGTGCACTTGAGCATATCAACTATACTAAGCTTTACAAATGGATCTAAACACACTTGTAACATCCCGAATTTTTATTATTTATTTCTTTTCCTAAGGAATATTTATTTCTTAGCCATGAGTTAATGCTGGATATTTGGGACTGATAACTATTAGGTTTGGCATACTTTAATCACGAATTAGTGTGACAATGAAAATTTTAATTTATATATCTATATAAATTTAATTATTTTTCTCTGATGATTAAGTGAGAAATTTGTGTTAATAAATTATCACAAGTATGTGATAATGTAAACATATCAATGTTATATGTAAGGGATAACCATGTATATGCAAGGTGTCACATATTCAAATACTTGAAAATAATTATACATGGTATATACTTACCCCCACCAACCATACCCTTTATTTAATCAAAATACTTGGTATTTGGAAAATTTTTATTTGGAAGGGGTTAGGTGTGCATGGAGAAATGAGGTGTAGGGCTAGGATCAATTTTGATCCTAGCTTTGGCCAAGTGGCAATCTTGTGGAGGTGTCATTTTGTAATAACTAAGTTTTGGAGGGCCTCTATGTAAAATACCTTTCTCTTACGTTGAGATCTGAGGGGAGAATTTTTCTCCTCTCTGTAAAAACTCTTCTCTCCCAATGAAACCCTAGATCTCCTCCCTCCAACCCTCTCTCTCTCTTCCAGTTGGACCCCCGGCCGGAGCCGGGGGTGGGGCTCGCGACGCGCGCCACCGCGCGGCTACGCGCAGCCGCGCGCAGCTCGCGTAAGGGCGGCGCAGCCGCGCACGCGCAGCAAAACCAGGCCGGGTTTCGGGGGGGTGAAACCTCCGTTGGCCGGAGAGGACAAAGGGGAGTTTTCTCTATGAAAAAGACCAGTTTTTAAAGGTAAAATTCAGCCCTAGATCTGATTTTTGTGATGAATTCATCTAATACCTCAACAATTTCTGATTTAAGTGTAACAGAGAATTAGTGTGTGAAATAGGTATTAACCTTCAAGGTTATTGGTGAATCTAGTACTAAAAGATATCTTGTTGATCTCTTGAATAGGATCATTAATTGGGTTCATGTGGAAGCTAAGAGATTTGGGGGACACTTGCTGTGGGAAAACATCAGAGGTGATAAATGGTGTAGCAAATGCGTCCTTGCCTTTTTGTTAGAAAGAATTTGCCATAATTTCTCAAAAAGGAATTAAAAGGGAAAAAAAAAAACACTCATGGCCTAAGGAAGCAATTGTCTCATGGATACCAACAAACTTGCTTGTTCTCAGAACTCAACTGTTTGTCATGGTCAAAAATAAACAATTAGATTCAAAGGCTCTGGACTACTAAATACTAGGCCTCAAACCATTGTTGCCTAGTTGATGATCAATTTGCTCTCAGCCAGGTTTGGCACTCTTTGCTGTTAAAGCTCCGCTAAAGAGCGCTAAGGCCTAAGCCCCTGCTGCAGTTTCGCTACCGTTTCACTTTCCACAACGTTGGCAATTATATTGGAACTCAACTTATAAATAAAGCTTTACTTGGGGGATTGGCATGTCGGTGTCCGATGCGGTTATTCGGAAAGGAAACACGAGGCGATGCTCGGTACGAAACCCTTGTGAATGCTCAACTTGAAGGTGAGTGGGGTTTTTAATAAGTTGGATTACATTACACCTAATTGCAAATATAGATAATAAATTGTTGATATAGCACTTTACCTAATTGCATATGCGGCTTGCATTTTTTAAGTATGGCGTACAATGACATTGACATGCATGTTATGGAATAGAATTCATTATGGTTGACATAAATATGATTAGTGTCTGTTACTAAATTTTGTACATATAAATGTATATGTGATATGCTTGGCTAAGACAATTGTGCGGATATTGCATAAGAATACATGGTAACGGGCAAGTACCAATTGATAGTATTATTCCATATATGAAACGATGTGTTTTATACATGAGTCTTATGAAATTGAATGTGCCGATATCGGGTGCATTTAGATGTATGTGTTTATATACTTTATATAAAGGAGGAAGGGACCCGTATGCTGGGCGGAGTGCGAAGACGGTGCCATATAAAAATATGTATATATATAGGAGGAAGGGACCCGTATGCTGGGCGGAGTGCGAAGACGGTGCCATATAATAATATGTATATATATAGGAGGAAGGGACCCGTATGCTGGGCGGAGTGCGAAGACGGTGCTACAATACATATATATGCAACTTTACAAATGATTTGAGAATGAATGACTATGTGTGGTATATATGTATGTATGTGCGTGACACTAAGGGTATGTTGGATGTGTTATTTTATATGGTAATGGAGATATCTGATACTGGTTATGTGTTCAGCTATCAGTATCAATTGAACAGTAACTGAAAGTAAATTTACAATCAAGTAGAAGCATTCAGTATTACATACTTCATGTACCGCATTCATCTTATTTTCATGTATCATGAACACTATACATTGTTAATGCCATGCTGCAATTATGAATGAGAATAACTCCACTCACTGAGCTGTCGAGCTCACCCCCCTATAGCTTCATGTTTCAGGACAAGCCAGGGATAAATAGCAACTAAAGGCAAGAGTAGAGCATTGAAAGGGTGCACAACATTCATTGTGTGGGCCTACCAAGCTTTTATATCGACTTGTAATTGTGTAGTTGGTTATATGCAAGTACTTAGAGTTGGCATTATAGTTAGATTGAATAGTTGTATATATGATGTATATACGTGGACTTGTGTATAAGTTCTTATGAATGTTCTCTTGAGTTGGCTTGTAGTAGATGATGATACCAAGGAGATTAGCCTCAAGAAAGTCTTTGATTCGTTATCTTGTGTTGTATCCATGTGATAAATGTGTGAGATTTTAAGTAGGCGATGTCAAGCCGAAAATGTGATATACCACTGCATGGGATGTTGTATATATATGTTTGGCTGATGAGAAATATAGAACTGCATGTGTCAATGTATCAAGTAGACTCTGTATTACAGAGGAAGTGCTGCCAAAATTTTCAAGGATTGGAGATGGTTATGATAATAATGTGGGTTAATTTAATGTTTATATATATGGAAAAATTATGAAAACTGGGACCGTTACAGTTGGTATCAGAGCAAAGGTTTAGAAATGAGGAGTCAGGCTAAGATGTAGGGCCTAGAAAGTGTAGGCATAGGAATGTGACCTAGAATTGTTATTTATACATCGGGATTGATCTATAGGACTAATATGTATGTGTGTGTGCATTGCTTGATTGATAGCGTGATAGTATATGAGAAATTCTAGGGGGGGTTAGTCGGTTCTGACGTGTATGATTGATCTCGAAGTGCAGGATATTGATTATTTTCATACGTTCGAATGAGGGCATACCCGCGTGTCTTGATTCGAATGCGTTCTATTGGGGGTGCGGGCCCTCAGTATGAGCTGCCAGTGATATGGGACACTGGAATATGAAAGTAATTAAAATATCAGGCAAATCAAGATAAATCGGAACAGAAGAACCTTATTAAGAATCTGGGAGTGAGATGATCAAAGTCGCAGATAAAAGAAGATAAGGGATATGTCATACTGATAGGAATATGAAATTTGTTACTCTTTGAAGAGCATCCTTATATAGGGATAATTTATACTGTGTGAATATGAAATGAAGAGAGGATGATATTTTTGATGAATCTAGAAACAGAATCATAAGTACCCTAGTGTTTAATAAGATGGTCAATGCATACTTATGTATACAATTGTGAGTCCACCAGTATGCCGAGAGACTGATAGTATGAATGTCATTTGTTTTGTATGTATAGTGGCAGAGTCATTGTATGTGAAATTTGAGAAGCAAGTTACATTGTGAGACAATCTTGCGTGATAATATTATACAGATCCTTATCTTCTGTCTCAACCAATTATAGTATACAGATTCAAGTCGGGTGCTCACCGCAAGTTGTAACTATCATTGATATTACACCAAGTTACATTAAGACAAATAGCATGAATTGATCCTTATAGAGTTAGGGTCTCAAAAACCATAATCATAATAGTTCGGGAAATTGTTGAAGGAATTTGAATAATTGTGAAGAATGAAAATTTCTCATGGCAGATAAGAATTGTATGAAATAGTGAATCTGGCAATTCTCAAAACATTCTTGGGGCAACTCAAGTCGCAGTGAAAAGCAAATTTAGATTGCTGATGCCTTTAACTATTCAATACAACATATCAGCTTGAATATGTCGAATATCGATTAACTTTACCACCAGAAGTATACTCGGAATAATGAAACTTTGGTGATGTGTATTTATGTTAGAATTGAAATTTATCATGATTTAGAGCGGATTCTTGTTATTTTAGAAGACAACGAGCATAAAGTAAAGTGTTACAGTTAATGCAATATTAAAACACTCTGTGTCATCTGTAAAAAAAAAAAAAAAAAAAAAAATTGCTAACCTTCCTATAATTAGTAAATTGTGGTGGGAAACTAATTCAGAAAAAGAGGATGATCAGATATTAGTGTACTCATCACATCATGAATAAGTGGGTGGAAGGCATGATTTTAGCACTCTTTGATTGAATTAACTTCGTCCAGTCAATAAAGTATTAAATGGTAATCAGTCTAGTAAATTAAAGCCATTGAGAGTTTGAATTTTTGTTACCTATTTTGTTGACTCATGACAGATATATATATTTATGGAGGAACTGATGCAAGTTCTATTCTACAAGTAAAGTAATTAAAATGTAAACCACTTCTCATGGCACAGGATTTAATATGGGAGTTCTTTAGAAATTTCAGTTGTTGTTAAGGCATATCTGATATAGTTGTGGCACGAATCGGAAAGAAAAGTAGTTTGAATCCGCAATGCTTTGACCCAGTCGAATATCCAAGTTTAGATTGGATCTGTTAATACCGATTGACTTCACCACTAGAAATTCAGAAATTACAAAGCTCTAAGGTCAATATTGATATTAAGAAAGGACTTGACCTTGAATAAATGGGATATAATTTTAAACGAACAACCATTGGTTATGAAATAAAATTCTATGTCAAGCATTGAAGTAGTCGACAACATCCGCGTGTGAAGGATTGAATCCTTGTTCCAATTCATCATAGATTTTTTTTTACATTCCATACGTAACCTGGAAGTTTTGAGCTGCCGATGTTCATACAAATAAAGGTGAGCTGAAATTCGAAATGGATGTATTCTGCAGTTAGAAACCTATACAGATTTTAAGTTAAGTGTAAAGTTGTAAAAGCTACATGGAACCGGAAGATGAATTACAAATATTTGACCCTATCTTATTCCTATTGCTATAAGTTTCGAGGACGAAACTTTCTTAAGGAGGGTAGAATGTAACATCCCGAATTTTTATTATTTATTTCTTTTCCTAAGGAATATTTATTTCTTAGCCATGAGTTAATGCTGGATATTTGGGACTGATAACTATTAGGTTTGGCATACTTTAATCACGAATTAGTGTGACAATGAAAATTTTAATTTATATATCTATATAAATTTAATTATTTTTCTCTGATGATTAAGTGAGAAATTTGTGTTAATAAATTATCACAAGTATGTGATAATGTAAATATATCAATGTTATATGTAAGGGATAACCATGTATATGCAAGGTGTCACATATTCAAATACTTGAAAATAATTATACATGGTATATACTTACCCCCACCAACCATACCCTTTATTTAATCAAAATACTTGGTATTTGGAAAATTTTTATTTGGAAGGGGTTAGGTGTGCATAGAGAAATGAGGTGTAGGGCTAGGATCAATTTTGATCCTAGCTTTGGCCAAGTGGCAATCTTGTGGAGGTGTCATTTTGTAATAACTAAGTTTTGGAGGGCCTCTATGTAAAATATCTTTCTCTTACGTTGAGATCTGAGGGGAGAATTTTTCTCCTCTCTGTAAAAACTCTTCTCTCCCAATGAAACCCTAGATCTCCTCCCTCCAACCCTCTCTCTCTCTTCCAGTTGGACCCCCGGCCGGAGCCGGGGTGGGGCTCGCGACGCGCGCCACCGCGCGGCTACGCGCAGTCGCGCGCAGCTCGCGCAAGGGCGGCGCAGCCGCGCACGCGCAGCAAAACCAGGCCGCGGCCGGCCTGGTTTCGGGGGGTGAAACCTCCGTTGGCTGGAGAGGACAAAGGGGAGTTTTCTCTATGAAAAAGACCAGTTTTTAAAGGTAAAAATTCAGCCCTAGATCTGATTTTTGTGATGAATTCATCTAATACCTCAACAATTTCTGATTTAAGTGTAACAGAGAATTAGTGTGTGAAATAGGTATTAACCTTCAAGGTTATTGGTGAATCTAGTACTAAAAGATATCTTGTTGATCTCTTGAATAGGATCATTAATTGGGTTCATGTGGAAGCTAAGAGATTTGGGGGACACTTGCTGTGGGAAAAATCAGAGGTGATAAATGGTGTAGCAAATGCGTCCTTGCCTTTTTGTTAGAAAGAATTTGCCATAATTTCTCAAAAAGGAATTAAAAGGGAAAAAAAAAAACACTCATGGCCTAAGGAAGCAATTGTCTCATGGATACCAACAAACTTGCTTGTTCTCAGAACTCAACTGTTTGTCATGGTCAGAAATAAACAATTAGATTCAAAGGCTCTGGACTACTAAATACTAGGCCTCAAACCATTGTTGCCTAGTTGATGATCAATTTGCTCTCAGCCAGGTTTGGCACTCTTTGCTGTTAAAGCTCCGCTAAAGAGCGCTAAGGCCTAAGCCCCTGCTGCAGTTTCGCTACCGTTTCACTTTCCACAACGTTGGCAATTATATTGGAACTCAACTTATAAATAAAGCTTTACTTGGGGGATTGGCATGTCGGTGTCCGATGCGGTTATTCGGAAAGGAAACACGAGGCGATGCTCGGTACGAAACCCTTGTGAATGCTCAACTTGAAGGTGAGTGGGGTTTTTAATAAGTTGGATTACATTACACCTAATTGCAAATATAGATAATAAATTGTTGATATAGCACTTTACCTAATTGCATATGCGGCTTGCATTTTTAAAGTATGGCGTACAATGATATTGACATGCATGTTATGGAATAGAATTCATTATGGTTGACATAAATATGATTAGTGTCTGTTACTAAATTTTGTACATATAAATGTATATGTGATATGCTTGGCTAAGACAATTGTGCGGATATTGCATAAGAATACATGGTAACGGGCAAGTACCAATTGATAGTATTATTCCATATATGAAACGATGTGTTTTATACATGAGTCTTATGAAATTGAATGTGCCGATATCGGGTGCATTTAGATGTATGTGTTTATATACTTTATATAAAGGAGGAAGGGACCCGTATGCTGGGCGGAGTGCGAAGACGGTGCCATATAAAAATATGTATATATATAGGAGGAAGGGACCCGTATGCTGGGCGGAGTGCGAAGACGGTGCCATATAATAATATGTATATATATAGGAGGAAGGGACCCGTATGCTGGGCGGAGTGCGAAGACGGTGCTACAATACATATATATGCAACTTTACAAATGATTTGAGAATGAATGACTATGTGTGGTATATATGTATGTATGTGCGTGACACTAAGGGTATGTTGGATGTGTTATTTTATATGGTAATGGAGATATCTGATACTGGTTATGTGTTCAGCTATCAGTATCAATTGAACAGTAACTGAAAGTAAATTTACAATCAAGTAGAAGCATTCAGTATTACATACTTCATGTACCGCATTCATCTTATTTTCATGTATCATGAACACTATACATTGTTAATGCCATGCTACAATTATGAATGAGAATAACTCCACTCACTGAGCTGTCGAGCTCACCCCCCTATAGCTTCATGTTTCAGGACAAGCCAGGGATAAATAGCAACTAAAGGCAAGAGTAGAGCATTGAAAGGGTGCACAACATTCATTGTGTGGGCCTACCAAGCTTTTATATCGACTTGTAATTGTGTAGTTGGTTATATGCAAGTACTTAGAGTTGGCATTATAGTTAGATTGAATAGTTGTATATATGATGTATATACGTGGACTTGTGTATAAGTTCTTATGAATGTTCTCTTGAGTTGGCTTGTAGTAGATGATGATACCAAGGAGATTAGCCTCAAGAAAGTCTTTGATTCGTTATCTTGTGTTGTATCCATGTGATAAATGTGTGAGATTTTAAGTAGGCGATGTCAAGCCGAAAATGTGATATACCACTGCATGGGATGTTGTATATATATGTTTGGCTGATGAGAAATATAGAACTACATGTGTCAATGTATCAAGTAGACTCTGTATTACAGAGGAAGTGCTGCCAAAATTTTCAAGGATTGGAGATGGTTATGATAATAATGTGGGTTAATTTAATGTTTATATATATGGAAAAATTATGAAAACTGGGACCGTTACAATCTAAACTAGGATACCTAAGTCTTCTTGATGATCTTCAATCTTCAAGAAGACTTGCTCCCAAACCGTGATCCACCAAGTGCAAAGGAATGATCTTTAAGCTTGGCACCTGAATCACCATGAAAAGCTTCTAAACTCCTTGTTGAAGCTAATCACCCACTAATATCTTGCTAAAAGATCTGAAACTAAAATCACAAGATTATTAGTAAACATAACTATATGAGTTAATCATCATCAAAACTAGGGTGGAAGGCCTTTGGCCAACAAGAGAGAGAGAGAGAGTAGCAGCGACTCCCTCCTTCTTCCTCTCTCACCTCCCACCTCTTTCTTCCTCCTCTCCCTCCTCCTCTCCCTCCTTCTGCATCGCTCAATAGTCATCGATCAGTCGGTTTTTCACCGCTGTCGTAGTACCAAAATTGGCTGAGTGAAGCAATAGAGGTTTTCTCTCGTGACTCCTATATGAAATTTGTCCCGCCCTCTCTATCTGTTTTCCCTTTTTTTTCTTTTCTCGCGAGAGAGATGAAAATACACATAGAAGGGGGTGAATAGGTGTATTAGCTAATCTAATGATGAATGATGCAGAATTAAAAACTAATTACAACACACTATGTGTAACCAAAAAGTGTAACCGAATTTCCCATGAAGGACTATGGACTATCTCCTCTAAATTCCTCTAAATAAGAGTTGGGGTGCTATATGAAGCTCTCTTGGTTTAACACAAGTATGGGCACACAAACAATACCAAGCATGTAAGAGATACGAATAATATAAAACAATGCAAGATATAAGAGAGATAGATTTTAGAGATAGTGGATCAAATGCAAACACCGAGATATGTTTCAAGGTTCAAGCCATTGCTCTATGTCTCCACCTTCACACGAAAGGATTTCCACTACGTCCACACAGGACCTCCCACACAGGGAACCTTCATCGAGGAATTTGCAATTACAAAGTTAGGAGTATACAACTCCTCTCTCTATACAACCACCTCTACATAAGAGGCATGGCACAAAGCCAAAATAACAATCACCTCTACACAAGAGGGATAAAGGCACAAAGCCAAACTCCACCATAGTCACCTCTACACAAGAGGGACAAAGCACAAACCCAAATCACAATCTCAATCACCTCTACACAAAGGGACAAGGCACAAAGTCAAAGTAAAAGAAAGATTACAACTTGGTTATCCAAATAGATCACAAACAACTCTTGGTGATCACAATAGACCACAAACAGTATTTCCAACAAAAACAAGATCCTATAGATAGGACAGAGATGATAGCTCAAATGTGAGAAAATAAGGTGTTTGAAAAACAAATCACAAAGAAAAATACTAGAATGAAATAGAAACAAAGATCAAAATCAATTTCCCAAAGACTCTATTTTTCTTTAATTTTTCCAACCCTTGAAACAAACAAAAGATAAATCTTTTTGGCACAAAAAACTCTTTAAAAACTTGCTGCTAAACTCTTGTATAGATGGAAAAATTTGCTCTCTAAAAACATATACAAAACAGCTCAAGAGATGGCTTATTTATAGCCTCTCAAATAAAAGAGCCGTTGCAGCCAGAAAAAGTCCAGAATGCCCTTCCGGTCGACCGGCCGGTCGACCGGCCTACGGTCAAATTTCTGACCGTTGTGCCTCCGGTCGACCGCCCGGTCGACCACGGTCGACCGCGTGGTCGACCGGCCTACTTGGCTGGTCCTGTGCACGTCTCTCGTGCACATCAGTCAACCGGTCCGGTCGACCGCCAGCTGATCTGGCTGGGAATTTAGGGATTGAAATCTTGGTTATTTTAATTTCAATAAAATCCCATAAATACTCATAAATTTCAAAAAAATAAGTTCTTGTAAGATATTTGAATAACAAATATGTGTGACCAAAAATCAACACATATTACAAATTATTTGAACTATTATTGTGATATAAAATATTTGGCCTTAAACAAAAACCGTATTTTCTAAAAATCAAACTTTGAAATGGAAGTCCGATTTTTCTCAAACTTGTATGAATATAAAACAAGATATTTAAACTCTTTTGAAGCGTATGGTGTATGGATAGAATCCAATACTCATGTAGTGTGTGTGTGTGTGTGTGTGTGTGTGTATGTTTTTGATATGGAATCTAAAAATAGGTTTTGTTAATTACAAAACTCTAAACACATGAATAGGATAATCAAAATAAATTTTTTTAGATATATGAAGCATATATGTATATAGATGAAATCTAATATACATTAAACTATATAAACTTTTTTTGATTCTATATATTCATGAAAATTATATATATGTATAGTTAAAATCCAAAAACCGGTTAAACCGAAAATCAAACATATCGAACTTGTGTGTGTGAACTTAAGCATATCAATACTATCTATCTTTACACAAGATCTAAACACAAATCGAAGTTTTCTTGTAGAACTCTTTCTCCAAGTCGACTCGATCCAAACACGATCAAAAGAGTTTGACTCCAACCGAGTGCTGGATGCGATCTTGACGTGCGAGCTCTTGAATTTACATGAGTTAGCTCCAAAACTCCTTTGTTGAAGCTAAATACCTACTAATATCTTGATCAATAACTGAAACTATATAAATACAAGATCATTAGTAAACTAACATTCATAAGTTAGTCATCATCAAAACTAAGGTAAAAGGCATCTGGGTTAACAATCTGCCCCTTTTGATGATGATAAAACTTATGAGGTTATTTATATGCATCCATTAAGGATAGGCTTCATAGAAGCTCCCTCATAACATATGCATATTCAATAAACATATAAAGATATGTGAAGCTCAAGACATCAATAAAATAAGATATATATGCATAAACACATAGTAAAACATGCATATATAAACCTGAATTATTCTCTCCCTTTTTGTCATTCATCAACAAAGTGAAGACGAACAAACAATAAACATAAATTCAAAAAAAAAATTTGATTCCAATAAAAACAATCAATTAAAAGAATCAGTTGAAAGAAATAATCTTTTTATGAATTGATACCAATAAAAGAACATGATATCAACTGAAAGTAAATACCAATTTTTTAGGTAAACACTATATTTATTTTGCAATAAGGACATCACATTGAAAATAGTACCAATTTAAAATTATTGATACAAATATTGAAAATGTAAGTATATACCAAAACAAAATATTTTTCATCATAAAGACTGGGAGTAAGATACCAATTGAAAAGTAAAACTAATTAAAAGATAAAATAAGAATTTTTCTTCCCCTTTATGAAATACCAATAAAAACAATGCATAACCTTGTATATGATACCAATTGAAAAATAATTGACATTAAAAACTAAATCAAGCTTAGTAAGAGATAATTTGTGCTAAAAATGTATGACATATATGTTTAAAGCACAAGAAACATCTATATGTATGTATCAGAGCAATATAATGTACTTTAGATATGATTCATACATATAAAAAAAGAATATATAAAACGAATTTTGATACCAATTGAAATCAAATTTTAGTAGACAAAATAAATGTTGGTACCACTTGTAAAAAATTTTAAGATACCTAATAGTAGATTTTGATATCAATAGAATGTGAAATTGATACCAATTGTAAGTACCAATTGACATGAAGCATGAAATACATTTTGATACCAAAAAAATATAAATACCAATTGTAAATTAATGCAAAAGCTTGTAAAGATACCAATTAATATTTAGAAATAAGTCAAACTTAGTATAAATAATTTTGTGCTTTGTAAAGACATTATAAAATAAGCACAATCAAATTATATGTATGTATGAATGAGAATACCAATTGAAATTTGAAGCATACATATATAGAAAACAAATATGAGTATATAAACATATGAAATATCATGAAGATCATATGTATAACTTATACCTACCACCCTATTCATGCACATGTTTAAAAGATATTCAATAAGGTATACAAGGCATGGTCGCCCATCCAACCGCCCTTAGAAGGTAGGGGTTTTCAGTAATCATGATTTAAAAGTATTTTAGCATAGTTTTGAAAACTCTACCATTTGAAGAATTAAGAAACTAGTTTAGAATAATATTTGAAAACTAGTATTAAATCCTTCAAATATGAAAACAAGTCATATATCCCATGAAAATATGAAAATCACATAATAATTGACACTCAAAATCTATAAAGCACATATATGCTCATGAAACAAAAATTCATGAGTAAACAACAAATATAGAGTGTAAAAATCATGTAATAAGTATAATCATGAAGATAGGCAATGAAGCTTCATGAAATTCCTTTTATCAAAGTAAGAAATCATCAAAACTAAATACATTTCAAGATATATGTATGTTTTGTTGAAACTAAAAGTATACATATATATCCCAAATATAAACGAGTCTATAATAAAATATTGCATGAAAGGCAAGTAACTCTAAGATAGACATGTATATCTAATAGTTTTAGACAAATATACACGAAGATAAATACAAAATATACACGAAGATAAATACATTTTTATGAAAACATGTACAAAAATAGTAAAAACAAGTAAAGATGTAAGAATCATCAAAACTAGGTTATATAAGTACATCCAGTGGGTATACATGAGCAATAAAGCACAAACACGTAAAAAATAAATATGGCTCATTAGTTGTACAAGTAAAAACACAAGTTTAATAAAAGATCCATCTAAACATGTAATCAAAACATGAAGTGCAAAAACATCAACAAACAAGATCATTAGGGTAAATGCATGTACTTTAAAGCTAGGATATACACAATAACTAAACTATAGTGAGAACATAAAAATATGAATCCAATGAACATGAGTGTATCTCAAATACTACATACGTATATCACAAGTCTAATTAACATGACATTTAACATAATAATCATGAAAAATCAAAACATGATAAATGTCAATCAATGAGAGCATGTAAGCAAAATGGGAGTTAGAGATAGTTACCAAAACCTATAGGGCTAATCTCTAGGTCTCCAAACCATGGTGGTCCTCCTACCAAACATCCTTGAAGGTGATGCATCCAATGAATGTCCATCAAGCTCAAACGCATCCACCATCAAGGCATCAAAACCCTCACGTCAAACGAGAGCCCACACCTACATCAAATACCATAGGGGTAAATTTTGGTACCCATACCTTATTGGGTCCATGGGGGTTAGCACTTTTCCTAACCCAAATAAATTTATTTGCAAAATTTGAATTATGTATTCTATCATAATAAAACTTTGTAAGGTGGCTTGTACGTCCACAATGTGTACAAGTGTACACATGAACATACATAGAGTTATGTGTGTGAACATGAGAAGCATGTGTATGCCGTGAATGATGTGCATGAATATGTGGTGCATGTTTCTTGTGAAACATGTATTCTAATTTCTTGTGATTCATAGCTCATTAGCTCAAAGTGGAGCCCAAACAATCACACTCTTCTTTAACATAATTATATCATTTTCAACATTAGAATAAGAAGTGGAGCATGGAATAGAAATATTAGATGATGAAGGTATAGTAGCACGACAAATATGTGAATCTAAATCATTTTTCAAAAAAGTATTTTCTTTTGAAACAAAATCCAATTCTTTTGAAATCAAGGCAATTTTATTTTTCAAAGAATTGTTCTCTTTTAAAATAATTTCAAGTTTTGAAGACAAACCACATTTTTCTTCACAACATCATCACAAATACTTTTTCTCTTTAAAAATTTATTTTCATTTAAGGCAAGATTAAGTTGGGATTTCAATGAGTCCCTTTCATTTAAGATCTCAACCCTCTCTTACAAAACCATATTAAGTTTAGAAAACAAATTTTTATTTTCTTCTTTCAATTCAAAACTTTTCTTTTTCAAAACTTTGTACTTTGAAAGCAAGTCTTCACAAAATATAGATAGTTCTTCATTTAAGGCATCGACATCCATATTGTCATCACGTGAAGAACTAGCACTATCAGCAATTGAGTATCCGATTTTACCTCAAGGGAGTCATTCTCTTGGATCATGAAGCAAGCTTGGTCGGCCTCATCTCTACTAGATTATTTCTCTACATAGTTTTTCGTTTATACCTTAGGAGAGGTCAATGGGTTCCACACTGCAAAAGGAGAATCACAATGAGAAATAATAGATAAATATTCTTTACTAAGAGAATGCTTTAGTGCATCTAGGGCTTGTGCATTAGCCTCAATGTACTTGTCGTTACCAAAATAGGTGTTCTTAATAGTGGCAAGATAAACATGCATTCTTAGGTTTAAGGTACATGGACATCTTAACTTTCCAAATATCAATGTTGGTAACATCATACATGGGAGGGTCATGAAATCCATGAGTGTATAATATGTGTGCAAATGTAAATCTAGATTAGCTAACTAAGATCTCACTCCTAGGTGGTTAAACCAATAGCATGAGCGTAGGCTCTGATACCAATTGAAAAATACACGTAGAGGGGAGGTGAATAGGTGTATTAGTTAATCTAATGATGAATGATGCGAAATTAAAAACAAATTGCAACACACTATGTGTAACCAAAGAGTGTAGCCGAATTCCCCGTGAAGGGCTCTAAACTATCTCCTCTAAATTCCTCTAAATAAGAGTTGAGGTGCTATACGAAGTTCTCTTGGTTCAACACAAGTATAGGCACACAAACAATACCAAGTACATAAGAGATATGAACAATATAAAGCAATACAAGATATAAAAGAGATAGAGTTTAGTGATAGTGGATTAAACGCAAACACCGAGATATGTTTCGAGGTTCGCGCCACTGCTCTACGTCCCCGCCTTCACACGGAAGGATTTCCACTACGTCCACACAGGACCTCCCACACAGGGAACCTCCACCGAGGAATTTGCAATTACAAAGTTAGGAGTACACAACTCCTCTCTCTACACAACCACCTCTACACAAGAAGCACGTCACAAAGCCAAAACAACAATCACCTCTACACAAGAGGGATAAAGGCACAAAGCCAAACTCCACCACAATCACCTCTACACAAGAGGGACAAGGCACAAACTCAAACCACAATCTCAATCACTTCTACACAAGAGGGATAAGGCACAAAGCGAAACAAAAGAAAGATTACAACTTGGTGATCCCAATAGACAACAAACAACTCTTGGTGATCACAATAGACCACAAACAGTATTTTTCACAAAACAAGATCCTATAGATAGGATAGAGATGATAGCTCAAGTGTGAGAAAATAAGGTGTTTGGAAAACAAATCACAAAGAAAAATATTTGAAAAAAATACTAGAATGAAATGGAAACAAAGATAAAAATCAATTTTCAAAGACTCTATTTTTCTTTGATTTTTTCAACCCTTGAAAAAATAAAAGATAAATCTTTTTGACACAAAAACTCTTCAAAACTTGCTACTAAACTTTTGTATAGATGGAAAAATTTGCTCTCTAAAAACTTATACAAAACAACTCAAGAGATGGCTTATTTATAGCCTCTCAAATAAAAGAGCCGTTGCAGCTAGGAAAAGCCAAGGTGCCCTTCCGATCGACCGGCCCAACAGTCAAATTTCTGACTGTTGTGCCTCCAGTCGACCGCCCGGTCGACCGGGCCAAGTCTGTCGGTCGACCGACAGAACCCGAGACTTGGGTACTTTCAGCCGGTCGACCGCGCAGTCGACCAGCCTACTTGGCTGGTCCTGTGCACGTCTCTTGTGCACATTGGTCGACCGGTTCGGTCGACCGTCCGGTCGACTGCCAGCTGATCTGGCTGGGAATTTAGGGATTGAAAACTTGATTATTTTAATTCCAATAAAATCCCATAAATACTCATAAATTTTACAAAAATAAGTTCTTATAAGATATTTGAATAACAAATATGTGTGACAAAAAATCAACACATATTACAAATTATTTGAACTATTTTTGTGATATAAAATATTTGGCTTTAAATAAAACCGTATTTTCCAAAAATCAAACTTTGAAATTGAAATCTGATTTTCCCCAAACTTGTATGAATACTAAAACAAGATATTTAAACTCTTTTGGAGCATATGGTGTATGGATACATTCTAATACACATGTAGCGTGTGTGTGTCTATGTTTTTGACATGAAATCTAAAAATAGGTTTTGTTAATTACAAAACTCTGAACACATGAATAGGATCATAAAATAAGTTTTTCTATATATATGAAGCATATATGTATATAGATGAAATCTAATATACATTAAACTATGTAAACTTGTTTTGATTCTATCTATTCATGAAAACTATATATATGTATAGTTGAAATCCAAAAACCGATTAAACTGAAAACCAAACATATCGAACTTGTGTGTGTATGAACTTGAGCATATCAATACTATCTATAGAACTCTTTCTCCAAGTCGACTCGATCCAAACACAATCCAAAGAGCTTAACTCCAACCGAATGCTAGATGCGATCTTGACGTGCGAGCTCTTGAATCTACATGAGTTAGTTCCAAAACTTCTTTGTTGAATCTAAACACCTACTAATATCTTGATCAATAACTGAAACTATATAAACACAAGGTCATTAGTAAACTAAACTTCATAAGTTAGTCATTATCAAAACTAAGGTGAAAGGCCTCTGGGCTAACAAGAGATACATAAAGAGAGCAGCGCCGCTGATCCTATCGTCCTCTCCCCTGTTCGTCTTCACTGAGAGAGCGACAATAAGAGAGCAAGGCAAGACGAAGTCGTCACCAGTTGGTTCCAAATTACAACACCAACACCGAAATGGTGCGCCCTTTGGTTCGTTGTGTCACTTTCTTTCTATTTTCTAAACCACAACAAACAAGAAAATGAGAGGCAACAAGGGCGAGCACGCTTCTCTACTCTCTTCAGTCATGGTGAGTACTAGCATACTGTCATCAGGTGATATAAAACTGATCGATAATGACGACAATCGTGGAGGGAGAGAGGAGGGTGAAGAGGGGAAGGGGAAGAATACGCGAGAGTGAGGGGAGAGGGAAAAGGGAGAGAGAGGCGGAGAGTGAGAGAGAGGGAGATGGACGGACGGACAAAATTTGTGATGAAGTCACGAGAGAAAATCACCCTCAGTCAGTTTTGATTATCGATTTCCCTTGGATCCCCCCGGCGACTAAAGGGAGATAATTCAATGTCAAATTTTGTTGGTTGCAGTTCTCGATTTCAGCGATCAATGACGCTGATTCCTGCGGGCAACGGGAGCCCTCGCCGACGAAAGAAACCCAGGTTTCCCTTTTCTCTCTTAATTATATTTGAACCCTTGATTGTTTCTGAGTTAGAGTATTGTTGGTGCAACGATTTTTTTATAAGCATTTGGTATTTAAGGAAGTTGGAACAGAAATAGGGTTTAAATTCTATGCCAGTGGTGTAGACAAGGACAAGGGTTTGTTCAGTAATAGATTTTGTTTGGGTAAACTGGAAAATGAGGACCAAACCATGACTACTTGGATTACATTGAGCGGGACCGAGTCGGAAGCTACGGAAATCGAGTGTGAAACGCAGAAAGCTTAAGTCTTTTGGGAGAATGTTCTTCGAATTAGTCGCCTGGAGTGTTTTCTAGTCAAAGATCAGTAATCTCTTTTCTAAAAATTTCAGAGGGGGTTATATGAATCCAAGCTTTACAAGCACTATGAAAATTTTGTCTGTTTATTCTCTATCTTGTTAATAGTTGCTTCATCGCTAATGGGTTTAAAAGGTATGCATCTCACTGGATGAAGTTTATTCTTTTATGAACTATTAGTTGTGAGATGAACTGTGCACTCAATATACTTTTATGTATGGGGTGCAATTTGACTCTTAAAACGTAGCATTGGGGGTATATTCTTGATTTCTTTGATGGATCTTTTTGAGGCTTTGTTGGTGACGTGAAGTTTATGTTGTTAGGACATATTTAATTTCACAACAATAATGGATGTTTTCTAGCAAATGTCATTGTGCATATCAGTGGCAGACCTACAGTATAGGTGACCACCCTGGATTTTGGAGCATATAATCTCCTTTGACTTTTCTTGCAGTGCATCTCTTTTTTTTCTTCATCAAATAATTATGCTAGAGTCATTGGGTTTCACAAGGTCCCACAGAATTTTCCAATTGAGAACCTCTTCTCTTGTGAGTTGATCTTTGGGAGAAGCAAAAGGGCAAGATTTTTGAATAAGAGCATTTTCATCGTCAAATGACACATTGTCATGAAATGATCCCCATAAAAAGACAAGTTAATTGCATAATAATTAAGCAAAATGAAACATATTTAAAACATTCACTGACAAGATTGTAGTAAACAAGGTGATATCATCGTTTTCCACCTTGGTCTCAAACCATGGGTTGAACTCTATCAGGCATGTGACCACAATCCAAAGTGCATTCTAATGTTGTTTTTGTTGCAACTTACTGTTGAGTATCATCAAAGCCACTGCAGAACAATCCAAACCAATGACAATGATGTTTAACTATATATAATTCATAAATCAAGTATAATGTATTTGTGACATTACACTCTTAAATTAGTTGTTGTATCTATGACATTACTCTTTGAGTTGTGCTCAGGTCCACCTCGAGTTCAGCCACCACCAGCGCCTTCGAGCGTTCTCAGACTGAGCCGCCCCGCCTACTGCACCATCGGTAACCCAAGCCGCCGCCGTCTCTTCTTCTCCTCCCCTCTCCTCACTTCCTTCCTCTTCTCTTCTTCCTTCTCCTCCTTCCCTTCACCTCTTCAATCAATCCACCCCATTGGCGTCGCCTCCGTTGCAATTGTCAACGATAAAATATGATCCACCACCACCCAACTCGGGTGGTGGAATTGGGGTAAAGCCCTCATCTAGGGTTGCTCTCCCCTTGACTTGCGCTATCGGCGTTTCGCCGCCCATTGCCATCGCTACTTGCTCCGTCACGATCTGCGAGCCTCGTCGTCTGCCATCAGAGATGAAATAGAATTGAGAGCGTGATAGAGTGATTAGAGTGAGGAAGAATTTTGGGAATTGATTAAATGAATTAGTATTCAAGAGTGAATTATATAGGTTAAATTTGGGGATAACTCTGGAATTCCCTTATCTCCCACCAAATTCTACCACTTCATCCTGGTCTGAATCTCATCAAAAACTTCACAGGGGAATCGAATGGAAAATTAATTTATGAATGATTGCTTGGTGACATATATTGAAAGAGACGTCTTTAAATGTGTTAATGTTTAAAAAAGTATGTTACGTTTTCAAAATATGAAAAATAGAAGAGGAGTGTTATAATCAGTTGTATTAGATTATTATTTTACATATTAATATATTATATATATTTGAATTGTTTTTTATATTATCTTTTGACAACCCTAAATAAAATTACTGTGTCTGCCACTGGTGCTTATAGGAAATCTACCAGTAGCACTTCAAAGTTTAGGCTTATAGTTCTATCCGTATTCCCAAGCGTGATTGTCATAATATCAGGAATTTGGAGGAGGATTTTAAGTGCTTTCTGAGAAAGATAACATGATTAGTCCTTAAAGTTCCTTTGCACTAGCAATTTTTTTTAATTGAACTGGATTGATTTATTCCAAGGTGTATGCCCTTCTCAAGTAAATGCTTATGGATGCCTCAGGGTTTACAAAGATTATAATCACAGACTCACAGCTGGTATCTAATTTTAAGCAAGGAAGACTTTTGATTATGTTTTTATCAGGATGGAAGAATATTGTTATTGATGTACCTTCCCAAGTACATTCTTAGGGATGCCTCAGGGTCTACAAAGATTATAGTTGCTGGTATCTGATTTTAAGCAAGGAAAGTTTTTGATTATGTTGTTATCAGGATGAAAGAATACTGTCATTGGTGGATGAGATTCAACTAACCAAAATAAAGTATGGCATATTACTAATGTATTTCATGGTAGGCTTCAAGTGTGAGGCTTTCTGCTTGCCACGTTCAGCTAGGTGAAGTGCATTGTGTTTTCCTTATCTCTGTCTTTTTGGTGGAGGCAGATATTTGGTACTTATGACTTTTGGGGATTTAATGATGCACACCTAGTTGATTGGATCAAGATTAAAGGGGACCAATATGTTAAGATGAGAATGCAATAAAGAGTTTATGTGACTTGTGGAAAAACATGATAGGATTTTTTTTTTTTTTTGAAGTTATTATTTGGTGTTATGGGATCACACCAATACTTAAGTTATTGACTCTGCAAATGTCATTTTTTTTTTTTCATTTTCATATTCTTTCCCATTATTTTGAATATTTGACACTAAGACATTTAGAGTCACTGAGAATTTGCACCATTCTAGTAACTAAATGACCCATCAAGTCTGTGAATCTTTATACTATATCACCACTCACGCAATTAAGTATGTAAAATCAAAATTGTCTGAAGTGAAGGCGTACATCAATTTTGTTCAGATAATAAACTCCTTGCCTCTGTGGATTTGCATTGCATACATCCATGTAGCTATTTTACATGCATTGCATATATGTACATACACTATTTTACAAGCAGAGCTGTAAAGTACCAGCGTCATTATGTCAGAATTCCATAATGCTCCTGTGTTGGATATGGTATTCACCTGGACATTTGAAGCTGTCTCGTGACACCAAGGAACTGCACATACGGAGATACATTCATTAGGTGAACGAGTGGTATAATAACTTTAAAGTTCATTATTTAGAGTTGGATTAGCTTTTAGGCAGTGGTCAGCCTCTAGAAAATTGAGTTCTCCATATGTTTATCTAGATTCCTCGTTTTTGCTTATTTTTAAGTGGAAACAAGGAATTATTAGTTGGTTGGTTGGAAAGGTCGAGGAGTTGGGTTTTACAGAATCCTAAAAAGAATGATGACATAACATGGGAAGATTATCTTTTTGTCATTGATGTAATTAAGAAAGAGATGCAGGATCCTTTGGTCGTTACTATACTCGGTAGGGCCTTGTGGGAAATAAGTTGGACTTGGATTATTTAGATTAGAGTATATTACTTTCAACACTTTAGCTACGATATCTTAGAGAAATTAATTCTAATTCCTAACATGTTATTAAAGCTCGAGGCATGTGTATACCGCTCGCCGAGCCTCCTTCTTAGTCATCGCTGAGAAGCGAGCGTCTTTTGCGACTCTTCTTCATCCTCTCCCTCCTTCATCTTCCTCCTCCTTCTAGCGGTCCCCACCCTCCTCCTTCTACTCGGATGGTTTCCACCGCCGAGCGATATACTAGTTTTATTTATTTTTTTGAGGAAAGCATTCTGCAAAGGCAAAGGCAAGAGAAGGTCCAAAACCTGAGCGAGCCCAACTGCCAAGCCCAACTCAATGTAAGAGGAATCTGATCCAAGCCCAACTCAAACTACTTCATGATTTCAAAAAACACAGCTGTGCCTCCACTTCCTTCGCTCCATCTCAACCCCCTCCTTAAACCCTAAATCTCTGTTTCAACTCAAACCCTAATTTGATCGGAAATCCGCCCGAGTTCTAGGGTTTTTGTGAACAGGCCTGTCCACAAATTTTCTAACTATGAGATTACACAAGTGGTATCGCTTTTCAGGTTCTGATTGTGGGTCTCCAATTTGGTCACTACTCTATTGACGTACTCTTTCAATCGTTTTGCATCTAAACGGAAGGCATTAGCTTCTTGAGTTAGGAAATCAAATTTAGCCATGATGTCAGTTAGGGTGGGTAGGGAGGCTATGGAACCAGTGTTGGGTTCACTAACTTTTTCACGCAAGTTTGGGGTACCACTATAGGTTGACATGCAATATATGAGTCCTGGTATTAATGCAAATTGATACTAATTTTTTATTTTATTTTGAAATTTGAAAATTTTATTTGGTTTTCAAATTTTTGTTTTCTAAACTTGTCAGGTTAGTCAAACCCAACCAGTCCGATTGGCCAGGTCAGCGCAACTCAAGTGGAAGATTTTCCGCACTTGACGTTGCTTAATTATAGAACCACGTTGTTTACCCTTCCTTGGTTAGATACCAATCGTATAGAATTTTAGGAAAAGATTTACCTTTCAAGATTTTCTAATTTACACTATATTTTTTATTTTGAATAAAATCTAAGTAGAAAAAAGAAAGTAAATAACGTGACTATTATGCAAATCCTACCTAACTATGCTCTGATACTAAATTGATATGAAACGTGTATGCGTGCGGAAGCAATTGATAAAATAACTTAATTAAACATTTCACCAACAAGAACGATCATGCTTAAAACAGTTAATATTAGTTATGTTTTTTAAACATGCATGTATTAGATCAATTCATATATCAAAGTACTAATTAAATACTGTTATGATACAGATAAGATATTCTACTATCAATAAAGAAGTCAAGCAACTACAAAAGAGAAATAAATCACATACTCTCATTTTAAAATGAACAATAGATCAAAATTGATAATAAGTTAAAGATGTATATTCGACTTGTAAATAAACAGTTTATGAATTAGAATTGTACCTCTTGAATTACTTGTTAAATAAACCTGATTTTTTATGCTTTCTTGCTTTGAGATTTTTTTAGTATTGTAGCTCTTTCTGTCACGAATTAAACGTTTCAAGGGTGCGTGATTTGAACTTCGGATGAGTAAGATATAGCCTGAATAAGGAAGCTTGCTGGTGCCAAATTTTGTTCGCGCGAATCTGTTTTCTTGTTGATTTTGGTGGCGTGGAGAAAACTTGAATGGCCTCAGTTTCAACGATTAGAAAGAGGTTAACAATGAACGTCGAAATCGACAGTAGACGTGGTGAGAGAATGAGATTTAATAACACTTTTAGAGGAAAAAATTGTTGTGAAGAGATTTTGAGGAGGAAAATAGAATTATGATACAACAATTAGAGCATCCCACTACTAATCGAGATTTAATAGGCCATCCCACCACTATTAGAAAAGGATTCAAGATCTATATCCTATTCACAAAGAGAAAACAAATATTCATTAATTCCATTGTTTATTGAAAAAGTGAATACATTGGGCCTTTATATAGACTACAAAATTGTATCTCCTAATTCTATCTGGATTACATAATTCAACTCTTAAAAAAAAATCTAAAAGAAGAAAATAAATAAAAAGAAAACTAGTAATCCTACTACAAATTAAATTACTAAAAACAAAAATATAAGTAATAGAAATTAAAAATCCTAATGCTAGTAGAACCACTAAATCTATGTTGAGTTGGCTCGTCAACGATGAAAGATTTGCTATCTCTTCGTTCCATTATCCGCATCATAAAAACTTTGTTTTATTTTTGTTGAAAAATATAACAGCGATAAATTTCTACTCTGGCTATCAGGATTTTGAATTTTTCGACCACATAGCTAAAGATTATTTGCATATGTTTTTTGGCATCTTGTGAAGATTAAAAGCATGCCTCTAGATGTAACATGATCACTTGCCTAATTTAATTCAACATCAAAGAACTATTTTTGCATTCAAATCGAATAATTGAATAGGATTACTCTTGGACCCCAATTTCAAACAAATGAACATAACATGTGGTTTATCTGAAAGCCACATTTCAAAAGCTTATAGATATGTTTAGAGCCTGTTCTGCATGCATAGTCTCCTAAATATGTAAATTAGGGGTGAGCAGAGTTCGGTTATAACCGAAATAACCGACCAAAAACCGAAACCCGAATCCGAACCAGACCGAACCGCACTAATTCGGTCGGGTTTCGGTTTTGTGTTCCAAAAACCGAACCCGACCGAACCGAACCGAATCTCTCACCCTATATATCATTCTACTCAAATTCAATTTAGTGAATCATATAGTTCATAATAAAAACTAGTGGAAGCTGATCTCATTACTTTTAGTAATACCACCTTTTTTATGTTGAATATATGAAAGCTATGTTAAATACACCATCACAATTGAGAATAATATTTATATTAATATAGTTTTGTTTCATTCTTATCATTAAAAGTTTCTAATAATTATATGAGCTTTGATATTAAGAGCTCAAATACAATGTAAAAGTTTTAGAATATGAAATTTGCAATTCACATAAGTTTAAGGTGTTTTTCTTATTTCTAATTTGGGTAATGGATATTTGAGTTTAGAATATTAAAGGATGATTATATAATGGTGATTAAAAATGCAAGAAATGTTAAAAAATATTGGCCTAACCGAAAAACCGAACCGAATTGAGTCAATTCGGTTCGGTTCGGTTACTAAGTCTAATCGGTTCGGTTCGGTTTTGCAAAAATTAGCAAATACCGAACCGAACCGACCGATGCTCACCTCTAATGTAAATTCATAATTTTCATCTATGAACACACCTCTGAGGGTAAACGAGCATCCATTTTCACAGAGAATAGCCTTACCAGTGATTACATATAGCAGTAGAACATGTGACACTGTCAACATTTGTAATCACTTGTGGAATGCTAAATTGATCAATAATGTAAATAGATGAGCATCATGGGCGGACCCAGTAGTGGGCTGGGCCGGGCTACAGCCCAGCCCATTTTTTTATATCTAGGCTTAAACTCATTTTTATTTTTGTTCTTTTTCATATATTGTGTTAGACGCCTTTCCATTTTGGTTTTTTAACAAATTTATTCCTAGTTCCACTCCTGATTTAGTAAAGAATACTGATTTATTCTTTTGATAAATTCATATAGTTCACAAGTATATGTGATAAAAAATTGTAGCCCACCCTAAAAAATTTTCCTAGTTCCGCCCCTGATGAGCATCCTTGGTGTTTATTTGAAGTATCCACCCTCAAGAGTGACTAAAATTAATCAATTTTTCTGGGGACGATGTAACGTGAGCTTTTCACCTCTGCAGGGAAGATTTCGAGAGAAATGGTTTGAGCAGCTTGATGAGAGCAGCTGTTCGAGACATCCAAGGGGAAGTATTTCCTGAAGACTACCGTTGTGCAGTGGACTCGGTGTTCCTAGACCTCCCTCAGCCATGGTTAGCAGCGCCGTCTGTTGCATGAATGTTGAAGCAAGATGGCATCTTGTGCTCGTTTTTTTCCATGCGTTCCTGGTGATCAAATTTTACAGGTGCTGTTCCTAAACCTGTGCGTGTGCAGACGCTCTTACTATTCTTCATCTTGTGTGTCACTCTTACTGTTCCTTGAAGATTCAAGATTGATTTGTCCTTGATTTCTTCTGTTCCCTTGCATGTTTTATGTCTTCAGTCCATGCTGTAAAATCTCGCTATCTGCCAATGGTTTATAGAATCAATATTGCCTATATTGGTCATCACAAACTGGCAATATTAGTCCCAATATTGGCCGATATCGTAGGGGTGATATCTTATTGAGTATCTCAAAATCTGATACGAGATTATTGATACATATCGGAATCGGCCGATATTTGAAACCATGCTTCAGGGCCTTGATCAACGTATGATATTGTCTTCTGCAGATATAAGAACTAGAGGTCCTCCTTCGGACATGTGAGGTTCGAGAGGAGAGAGTAAGGGTTGACGGAGACGATAAAGGTTCTCCGGTGAGGTCTCCCCCTCACAAGAGAAGGCAGTGTCCATCTGGCCAGGGAAACTATGGGAACATGGAGAGAAATAGCTCGGTCTTGGCTAAGCCATGCAGCGAGACCAAAGGTGATACAGGATACTCAACATTTGCTAGGCTATGTAATCTTAAAGGAGAGCTTTGTATTCTGTTCATTGTCATTGTCCCTCGATTGGGAGGTGTTACTCTTTGATAAAGAGGATTGATTATCATTTATTTTATCAGTTTCTTGAATCTTTGAGAAAAGAGTTTAAGAATAAAGTTAGGAAGATCATAATTATGCATGATTTTGTTAAAGCTTTTTTATACTTTTGGCATAATGATGGTTCATATTTACAATTTTTATACTTCTGAGAAAATACATTTATTTAAGAGAATTTAGTAAATATTTAAAAATAGCGTGTAAAAAGTGTACAGACTATTACCATGCCAAAAGGGTAAAGAAATTCATTTTGTTAATATAAATGTTTAGATTTTGTTTTTTGTTTTGTTTTTTCTTGGGGGGGGGGGGGGGGGGGGGGGGGGGGGGGGGGGGGGGGGGGGGGGGGGGTTGGGGGTGTTGACCCAGAGGCCTTCCACTCTAGTTTTGATGATGATTAACTCATGTAGTTATGTGTACTAATAATCTTGTGATTTTAGTTTCAGATCACTAACCAAGATATTAGTTGGTGATTTGCTTCTGCTAAGAAGTTTTGAAGCCTTTTCAAACCGTGATCATGATATGCTCCACAAAGGAGTTGTTTGGATCGAGTTTGGATCAAGTCGGCTTGAAGACGTGTTCATCAAGAAGACTTCGGTACCTAGTTTAGTTTTTGTGTTAGATCCATTTGAAAAGATTAGAATAGTGTGATATGCTCAAGTTCACAACACACACACGTTTCATGTTTTGGATTCGGTTTTCGGCTTTTGGTTTAACCGATCTTGGTTTTTATGAATAGCTAAGTATCAATACAAGTTTACATGGTTTAAATGTATATTAGATATGTTCTATATATACATCTATGCTTCAACTATTTAAACAAACTTACATTGATATACCTATTCATGTATTTGGAACAAAACATATTTTCAGATCTATTGTCAAAAACAATGATATATATATCTTCAGTGTTTATTGGATTATATCCATATACAACATGCTTAAAGTTGTTTAAGTATCATGTTTTTGTATTTGGATGAGTTTTGGACAAAACGAATTTTTATTTGAAAAATCCAAGTTTTAGAAAATACGGTTTTTGGTTTTCGGTAAAATTTTCATAACACAAAAATGGTTCAAAAAGGTTAAAATTTATGTTGAAATTTTTCACACAAGTTTGTATATCATTGTATTATGCTAAAACTATTTTTGTGGATTTTTGGAGATTTTATGGGATTTTATTGGATAATAAAAACCTTAGTTTTTCTGTCCCATAATATAGCCTGCCAGGCTCTGGCGGTCGACCGGACGGTCGACCGGCCCCAGAGTCGGTCGACCGGACTGGTCGACCGACGTGCACAAGAATGTGCACGCTGGCCTGCCCATTAAGCCGGTCGACCGAGCGGTCGACCGACTGAAAGCAACCCACTCTCGGGTTGCTCCGGTCGACCAGGCGGAGAGCCGTTGCTCTCTAGTTCAGGGCCCGGTCGACCGGGCGGTCGACCGGTAGTTGGCAACAGTCAAAATTCGACCGTTGGCCGGTCGACCGTAAGGTCAAAACTGGCCTTATTTGCTGCCAACGGCTAGTTTTTCCAAATGGCTATAAATTGGGTTTTATCTTAATAGTTTTCAACAAGTTTTTAGAGAGCAAAATTTCTGATCTTACCAGTGTTTTTACAGCAATCAAAAAGAAGTTTTTGGGCTCAAATCTTTACAATCTATTTGGTGTTTTTCAAGGGTTTGGAAAATCAAAGAAAAGTGTTTTTGGAAAAGTGTTTTTGATTCAACTTCTTTATCTTGATTTCAGTTTTTCCCAGGATTTTCTTTGAGTATTTGTTTTCCATTCCTTTAGTTTTTCACACACTTGAGCTTCATTCTATCCTATCTATAGGATCTTTGTGTTTGTGAGAAAAAGAGATTGGTTTCTGATCTTTTGATCACCAAGTTGTTAACCCTAATTATTGCTTGGCTTTGTGCCTTTCCCTCATAGTGTTGAGGAGGTTGTGCAATTGGGTTGTATCCCTCAAGTTGTGAGGTGATCCTTATTTAGTTTTGTGCTTATCCCTCAAGTTGTGAGGTGATAGTTTTGTTGGCTTGGTGCTTAGCCTCTAGTGAGAGGTTGTGGTTGTAAAGAGAGGAGTTGGGTACTCCTAGTTATTGTATTGCCCCAAATCCTCGGTGGAGGTTCCCTGTGTGGGAGTCCTGTGTGGACAAGCTAGTGGATTCAAAATCCTTCTGGGTGAAGGCGGGGATGTAGAGCTGGGTGCTCGAACCTCGAAACAAATCTTGTTGTTTGTGCTTGATCCATTGACTCTTACTTTCTCTCTCTTTACTTTGTGCATTGTTTCATATTGCTATATCATATACATGCTTGTATGTTTGTGTGCCTCACTTATACTTAACCACGAGAGCTTTACATAGCGCCTCAACTCTTATTCAGAGGAATCAAGAGGAGTTAGTTCAGAGCCCTTCACCGGGAATTCGACTATACTCGTTGGTTGTATTAAGTGTTGTTGTAATCAGTTTTTAAAATTCCTCATTTAGTTCATTAGATTAGCATTATCACTTATTCACCCCCCTCTAGGTGATTTCAATTGGTATCAGAGCCTACGCTCCTGATATTAGGTTTAACCACCTAGGAGTGAGATCTTGGTTGCTAATCTACATTTGCATTTTCATTTACACACATTTAGTTTGCACTCATGGATAGCCCTCCTATGTTTGATATTTCTAGACTTGATTTTTGGAAGGCCAAGATGAGTTATCATTTGAAAACCCTAGGACATAAAGTTTATCAAGCCATTACCAAGGAATCCTACCCCAATGATAGCAAACATAAAAAGGCCAGTGCATTAGCCCTTAAAGCACTTAGAGCATCTCTTGATAAAGATTTATTACATGTGTTTGCTCACTATAATTCGGCTTTTGCAGTATGGAGCATTTTAACTTCTCCCGAGCTACCAAAGATCATCGATAAGATGAGGAGATCTAGGAGAGACAAGTCCGACGAGCGTTGCCTCATGGTCCAAGGGAATGACTCCCTTGAGGTACAATCGGAAACTCAACTAGATGCTAGCACTAGTTCCTATTGCTATGGGTGTTTAGAAGCACAAACCTTAAATATGGAACTTGCTACAAAGTTTGAAATTTTTTTGAAAAAACATGATCTTTTGAAAAAGAAGAATTTTGAACTAAAAGAAGAATATAAGGATTTGTGTTTAAAATTTGATTTGATTTTGTAAGAGAAGGAAGAGATTTGTAGTG
Organism: Agave tequilana; assembly: GCA_038442645.1. Lineage (NCBI taxonomy): Eukaryota > Viridiplantae > Streptophyta > Magnoliopsida > Asparagales > Asparagaceae > Agave > Agave tequilana. Next base: position 82,397 of record JAVJIF010016427.1, read on the forward strand.
AACGTGACTCACTTAAATCTCAACTAGACCTTGCCATAAAGGAAAATGAATTTTTGAAAAGTAAAAATGATGTGATGATGTTGTGAAAAACAATGAGGTCTTATCTTCAAAATTAGATTTTATTTTAAAGGACAATCATTCTTTGAAAAATGAAATTGAGTTTATTTCAAAAGAATTAGATTTAGTGTTAAATAAAAATAAATCTCTGCAAAATGATATAGATTCACATATTTGCCATGCTAGTGTAGCCTCACCTAGCACACATATTGCATGCTCTACTTTATCTTCTAGTATTGAAAATGATATAAATGATTTGAAGAAAAGTGTGGATTGGTTGGGCTCCACTTTGAGCCATTGTGCCATGAATCATATACGGTTGGAATCTTTGTTTCGAAAGAAACAAGTTCCTATTATGCATGCACACCATACACGGCATACACATGCTCCTCACGATCACACCCATCATATGTATGCTCATGTGTACACTTGTACACATTGTGGACGTAAGGGCCACCTTGCTAAATTTTGCTATGATCGTTTACATGATTCAAATTTAGCAACTAAATTTGTTTGGGTTAAGAAAGGTACTAACCCCCATGGACCCAAAAGGATATGGGTACCAAAGACCACCCCTATTATGTTTGATGTAGGTGTGGGCTCTCGCATAACGTGAGAGTTGCGGTATCTTGAGGTAGATGCGTTCCGTGCTTCATGAGGATTATTTGGATGCATTACTTTCAAGGGAAGTTTGGTGGGAAGACCACCTTGGTTTGGAGAACTAGAGAGGTGCCTTCATCGGTTTTGTATCGACCTCTAACTCCCATTTATATTTGCATGCTTTTCATGTTCATCATTTTATAGCATGTCTTGTTTATTGTTCATTATGCCTATGCCATGTTCATTAGATTAGTGATATACATGATTAGTTACTTTGAGACACCCATGTTTAATATGGACCTATATCTATGTGTTCTCACTTTGTTTTTAACTAATATGTATATCCTAGATCTAATGCATATACATAATGACCATATGTATGTTTATGATTTTTGTTTTGTTTTGATGCTTCATGTTTTGATGTTTATAGTTTATTATGTTAAATGCCATGATTCTTAGATCATTGACATGCATGTATACCTTTTGAGATCACCCATGTTTATATGGACCCATATGTTGTGTTCTCACCATTGTTTAGCTATTATGTATATCATAGGTCTAATAGCATGTGAATTTACATAATGATCATTTTTATGATTATCATGTTGATTTATGTCTCGTTTTATGCTTCAAATTTTGAATATATGTTTAAATGTTAGTTTTCATTAAGACTAGGATATATACTTGTACATATAGTGGGCCACAAATAAATTTTTATATGTTTGTGCTTGAATGCTTATTTGTACCCATTAGATGTGCTAGTATAGTCTAGTTTTGATGATTCATACATTTTAACTTGTATTCCCATTTTTGACATGTTTTATGATTCATATGTTTAACTTCATGTATGTGTCCATCTTGTCCAAACTGTTGATTATGCATATACATCCTTTGAGCTACGTGCCTTCATGCAAATACATTTGTGGACTCGTTTATATTTGGATATGTATATATACTTTAGTTTGTATAAGACATACATATGCCTTGAAGTATATATTTTTAATGAAAATTTAGTTTTGATGAATTTCATGTTTTAAGGAATAATGAGCTTATTGCCTACCTTTCATGATTATGTTCTTCACATTTTATTTGAACACTCACCTTTCTTGTTTACTCATGCTTGTTTCATGAGTCATATTCATGCTTCATTGTCTTTGAGTGTTGGCTATCATGTGAATTCATGTTTCATGAAATATTTTTGTTTTATTCCTTACTTGAAGGATTTCGTACTAGTTTACAAATTTTTCCATTTAACTAGTTGCGAGATTCTTCGTTATGGTAGAAGTGTTCAAACATACACTAATTTTCAATCCTATTTTTGAAAACCCCTACCTTCTAAGGGCGGTTGGTTGGGAGACCATGCCTTGTATGCTTTCTATTGAAAATCATTTTAAACATGTGCATGAAATGGGTGGTAGATGATATGAGGTATACACTTGATATTATTGTTGTTTCAATTGGTATCATTGGATTTTTTTTTCAATTGGTATCAATATTGACATTTTTGTATACTCATATATCTTTTTGTATGTATGCTTTCACTTCAAATGGTATCAATTTCGATTGGTATCTAATTTTTCATACATATATATGTTTTATTTGTGCTCAAAAATATCACAAATTTTGGTTTTGCTAAGCTTGAGTTTTAATGACTATCATATTTCAATTGATTAAGTTTTCAATTGGTACTTATACAAGCTTATGCATTGTTTTATTTGGTATTTTGTTTACTTTTGATTTCCACTCCCCTCCTTTATGATGAAAATGTGATTCAAAAATGAATATTATTTTTTTAAATTTGATATCATATGTTTAAAAGGAAAAATACTTTCAATTGGTAAAATTGGTATCAAGATGCTTATTTGTTTACTCACTATTGGTATCAAATTTTGCTTACTTTCAATTGGTACTATTGATTTATTTCTTTCAATTGGTATCATTGATGACAAGAATTTTTATATTGATTATCTTTCAATCATGGTTCACTTATATTGCTATGTTTTAATTGGTATCATGTTGGAAGAATCTGTTTTATTGTCACCCCTTATTGATCTTTTTGTTTCGGACAAAAAAAAAAGGGAGAAATTGTTTTACTATTTATTTGGACCCCTTTGTTGATGATTGACAAAAAGGGGGAGAATTATTTGAGTTTATATGCATGTTTCTATGACTATGCATGTTTTTATATTGATATCAAGTATTGGTATCAAGAGTGTTTGTTTTAAGAATATAGTTTAGTTAGTTTGATTTTGTAACACCCTGCTCCCCGGTGTACGTATCACCGTATCTGTACGCGATACGACGTACAAAATTTGATTTGACATCTGTAGTATTCCGATTGACCTGATTTCAGTTTCAAAAATCATTTTCTAATATTTTAGATTTTTCAGGATTTTCTGGAATTTTTCTGGATTCTTTTGGAAAATCTCCGTAGTCGGTGTCGACCGATACCGATAACCGGCCTTCCGATTTTTATTTCATAAACGGAGTAGAATTTTGAGAATCCGTCTTCACCGTATGTCTTAGAATCACATGAGCCACGTTTGGGTATTTTTGGGGATTTTTCAGAATTTATCAAAAATCGGGCCAAACCGGTGTCGCCCGTATCGGCGACATCTTTCGGAATTTTTAATTTGCAAATCGGATTGAGTTTAGACAAACCGTCTTCATAAGGCGTCTTAGAATAATATTCTCTATTTTCTGTAATTTTTGGGCACCGTTCGGAGTTGGTCAAATTTTGGGTCAATATAATAATATTATATTATTTCTTTTACTTCTTTTCTTTTCTTTTCTCTTCTTTCCCTTATCTTCTTCCCCAAGCCACCGCATCTCCCAACCGCCCTACTGTAGATGACCGACTCTCCCCCTCTTTAAAAATCCCCTTCTCTCTCTCCTCTATTCTCTCTCTTTCTTCCACTCTCTCACTCCTCTCTCTCTAAACCCTCTCTCTCTACTCTATCTCTCTCTCAATTCCCCATCTCTTCCCGATCGGACCCATGGCCGCGGTCGGTGGCCGGCGTGCCACCGCCGCTCCCTTGTGGCCCGGCGCCGCTGGCGCCGTGGGCACCCCCGCCCGGCCCAGCGCAACGCCGGTGGCCGGCGCCCCTCCAGGCGCCGCCCCCCTCTTTCCCCTTTGTTTTTCTTTTTCTTCACCTCCTTCTTCTCCTGTAACCCTCCATCTCTCTCTATATCTCTCTCTCTCTCTCTCGTGCCTTTTTCCCCAGCCTGATGGCTGCGCCGCCGGCGGCCGGGGCCGCCGCCGGCGGGCCTTCTCCGCCTCCGGCCAGCGGGCGCTGGCCGGCCTGGACGCAGATGCGCAGCAGCAGCAAAGCTGCTGCTGTGCTGTTTTCTTAATTGGGTTTGGGTAAAACCCAAACCCAATTACCCCCCTTATTGGGTAGGTATAGCACCCATTAACCCGGTTAAACCCAATTACCCATTGACTTATATATTGGGTTTGGGTTATCGGATCTAGACCCGACCCGTTAAAAGCCCAAACCCGCATCCAAACCCATTACAGGTAAATTTGCAGAAAAACCCCTGCTCACTTTTATTAATTACATTTAAATTATTTTTATTTACATATTTAACCTCTTTTTATTACTTTCAGTATTCGGGCGATATCTGGAGCATCCGGACTCCGATTTGGGCGATTCTGGATTCGTTACGATCGTGGGAACGAGAGCTACAGTCCTGTAGCCAGTTTGTGAGTGTTTTCCTTTTATAAAGTATATTGTCCCATGTTTAGTGATATTGATTGATATATCTAGATTATGGATAAAAGATGGTAATAATTAATAATTAACTGGTACTTGTTGGACACTCATTCTAATAGGTGATTCCTATAATATTGTTAGGCCTTTCATGATGTATATAACTGTAGGGAGGTAATTATAGTAACAAGAACTACAGACATAGATAACTCGGACACAGATATCATGTCTATACCGTCACTGACCCACTGACCACTAGGTTCCAATATTAGTGGATACTATTACTTCATGTAGTAGCTCACAGTTAGATAACTATCGTCACCTGAATACTGATTCACGATACTCGGTGACACTACATTGTTACTAGACATGCATGCTAGATACCGTTATTTCATGCACTGGTATCATCTTTCCACGGCTACAGTAGTTTACTAGTCATGATAGATTACACAGATTATTGCTACACATAAATAACTACCACATTTCATATTATTATTCTCATCATACTATGGATTCTCGGCATATCACTGTTACACCTGCATGTATGATTTCTTTATTCTTGTCATATGGATCTTTATTCCGATTATCTGTATTATTGTTCCATGTTATCAGATACATGTTATATGCTTGTTTCCCGTTACTGATATTGTTGATCCCATTACTGGATACATGTTCCCGTTACTGATATGGATATTCCCGATACTGGACATGATATGGATATTCCCGATACTGGACATGATATGGATATTCCCGTTACTGGACATAAGTGCTGTTGATATGCGATGTGTGGAACTAAGTGCCACGTGGATCCAAGCCACGGGGGCCACCTCTAGAATCCCACATCTATTGTTCCCGTTTCCCGTTATATTGTTCCCGTTTCCCGTTATATTGTTCCCGTTTCCTGTTATATTGTGCGATGCTATCAACAGAGCTCAGGTCCAGTAATCATGTTACCCGTACCATGTACTGTAATTGTTCTTATTACATTGTATACTTGACATATCACATATCAGATCATAAAGATAACTTGGTATGGGGGAGACTTGACGGTTGACTAGATCTTGTCGGGTGGATGTACTGGATCCATATTGAGCTCCCACTGCAGGGGACCGGGTAGTGCTGGCTACCATCTGTTACTCATGTTACATGTTACAGCTCTAGCGGGCTGGCCCTGGTCTCAGCAGCCAGGGATCTGTTTAAGGCCGTTGTCCCGGGTATGCACGGGATACACCCACCCGATAAGAGCTCTTCGACCATAGGTTTCCAATTAACATAATAAAACAGTATACACAATAGTGACGTCGGGAACACTTATTATTTGGTTGCTCTCTCGTTTGGATAATGGTACCCGTAGGCCATGTCCGGATGGGTTCGACTGGGGTGCGGGCTTCAGTATGAACCGCCAGTGGTATGGGACACTGGAAGAGAGTAATTAAAATAGCAGGTGGTACTGATCGCTACTATTGTATAAATGACATGACTTTGACATGACCTGCCTGCTACATGTTTAGTTGTACTGGTGACTGTTCCTGATCATTTATCTGCTATCATGTTACATGTATACATTGCTACTGTTCCTGTTTCCTGTTACACTTTCTTTAGTGCCCTACTACTCATGCACATGTATACTTTGTTACATTACCTGTATATGTTACACTGTATGTAGTGGCATACTATGCATATTCTGCATTGCATATATTACAGACATATGCTCATCTGCATGTTCACCTCTATCACGTCACCACTATCATGTTCATGTCTATTACGTCACCACTAGACAACATTAGTTATTACATAAACTGGACACGACTATAGATATGACCTGATGATAACCGGTTAGGTAGTGATGGTATTAAAAGGTGACCTGTTATTTATTTACACTGCTTTTATGTTTCTCTATTTCTACTGTTTATATATCCTTATTATATGGTATCACTAGTCCACCTCACGTACTATATATTATTATCGTGTTTGTATTACTATTGTATATATTACTGCCTCCTTCATTTTACCACTCACTAGGTCGCTTTCTGACGACCCTGGGTTGCATGCCCAGATTGGAGATCCGCTTACTGTAGTATCCGAGAGTACCTTGGAGTCACATCGGAGCTTCCGCATCGGGACTATTCCTAGGTATCTTGGTATTTTATTTTCGTTATCTTATTTGTCTCCATTTTTCATATCTATTATGATCGCTGACCTCTTTCTGCAGGTATTCTTGTACTTATTTCATGCTGGACCTCATATCTATATGGAGGTATTGTACTGTACTGAGGCTTAACGTACGCGTGAGCGTGTTTTCACCTCGCGTATGTACGTCGCCATAACGTCTCCGTATCCTGGGGATCGGGGCGTTACAATGTGGTATCAGAGCCTAGGTTCACACCTGTGTGGGTAACCACCTGGGTTAATCCTCGGGCTCTTACCAACAGTACAATCAGGTTCAGATTAACTGATCTGTATCTGAATTTGGGGATTCCAGCAACGAGTACAAGAATACCATGACCTGACGATTCACTCCTTGACTCGCTTATGTTCCTTCCTTCCTTCCAGTTGTCAAGCAGAACATCCGATTTCCTTCTCGCTTTCCTTGCATCGTTCTGCTTCCTATCCGTTAGGAACTACCATACTTTTCCATCCCGAGGTCCTTATAGATAGCAGAGTGCGCAGCGGAAGTGTCGTGGACCCATAACTTTTAGGCTTTGGGGTTAGCAATATTGTTCTCACACCTGATTGAAATTGCGAGGACGCAATTTTTTGTAAGGTGGGGAGAAATGTAACACCCTGCTCCCCGGTGTACGTATCACCGTATCTGTACGCGATACGACGTACAAAATTTGATTTGACATCTGTAGTATTCCGATTGACCTGATTTCAGTTTCAAAAATCATTTTCTAATATTTTAGATTTTTCAGGATTTTCTGGAATTTTTCTGGATTCTTTTGGAAAATCTCCGTAGTCAGTGTCGACCGATACCGATAACCGCCTTCCGATTTTTATTTCATAAACGGAGTAGAATTTTGAGAATCCGTCTTCACCGTATGTCTTAGAATCACATGAGCCACGTTTGGGTATTTTTGGGATTTTTCAGAATTTATCAAAAATCGGGCCAAACCGGTGTCGCCCGTATCGGCGACATCTTTCGGAATTTTTAATTTGTAAATCGGATTGAGTTTAGACAAACCGTCTTCATATGGCGTCTTAGAATAATATTCTCTATTTTCTGTAATTTTTGGCACCGTTCGGAGTTGGTCAAATTTTGGGTCAATATAATAATATTATATTATTTCTTTTACTTCTTTTCTTTTCTTTTCTCTTCTTTCCCTTATCTTCTTCCCCAAGCCACCGCATCTCCCAACCGCCCTACTGTAGATGACCGACTCTCCCCTCTTTAAAAATCCCCTTCTCTCTCTCTCCTCTATTCTCTCTCTTTCTTCCACTCTCTCACTCCTCTCTCTCTAAACCCTCTCTCTCTACTCTATCTCTCTCTCTCAATTCCCCATCTCTTCCCGATCGGACCCATGGCCGCGGTCGGTGGCCGGCGTGCCACCGCCGCTCCCTTGTGGCCAGGCGCCGCTGGCGCCGTGGGCACCCCCGCCCGGCCCGGCGCAACGCCGGTGGCCGGCGCCCCTCCAGGCGCCGCCCCCCTCTTTCCCCTTTGTTTTTCTTTTTCTTCACCTCCTTCTTCTCCTGTAACCCCTCCATCTCTCTCTATATCTCTCTCTCTCTCGCGCCTTTTTCCCCAGCCTGACGGCTGCGCCGCCGGCGGCCGGGGCCGCCGCCGGCGGGCCTTCTCCGCCTCCGGCCAGCGGGCGCTGGCCGGCCTGGACGCAGATGCGCAGCAGCAGCAAAGCTGCTGCTGTGCTGTTTTCTTAATTGGGTTTGGGTAAAACCCAAACCCAATTACCCCCCCTTATTGGGTAGGTATAGCACCCATTAACCCGGTTAAACCCAATTACCCATTGACTTATATATTGGGTTTGGGTTATCGGATCTAGACCCGACCCGTTAAAAGCCCAAACCCGCATCCAAACCCATTACAGGTAAATTTGCAGAAAAACCCCTGCTCACTTTTATTAATTACATTTAAATTATTTTTATTTACATATTTAACCTCTTTTTATTACTTTCAGTATTCGAGCGATATCTGGAGCATCCGGACTCCGATTTGGGCGATTCTGGATTCGTTACGATCGTGGAACGAGAGCTACAGTCCTGTAGCCAGTTTGTGAGTGTTTTCCTTTTATAAAGTATATTGTCCCATGTTTAGTGATATTGATTGATATATCTAGATTATGGATAAAAGATGGTAATAATTAATAATTAACTGGTACTTGTTGGACACTCATTCTAATAGGTGATTCCTATAATATTGTTAGGCCTTTCATGATGTATATAACTGTAGGGAGGTAATTATAGTAACAAGAACTACAGACATAGATAACTCGGACACAGATATCATGTCTATACCGTCACTGACCCACTGACCACTAGGTTCCCATATTAGTGGATACTATTACTTCATGTAGTAGCTCACAGTTAGATAACTATCGTCACCTGAATACTGATTCACGATACTCGGTGACACTACATTGTTACTAGACATGCATGCTAGATACCGTTATTTCATGCACTGGTATCATCTTTCCACGGCTACAGTAGTTACTAGTCATGATAGATTACACAGATTATTGCTACACATAAATAACTACCACATTTCATATTATTATTCTCATCATACTATGGATTCTCGGCATATCACTGTTACACCTGCATGTATGATTTCTTTATCTTGTCATATGGATCTTTATTCCGATTATCTGTATTATTGTTCCATGTTATCAGATACATGTTATATGCTTGTTTTCCGTTACTGATATTGTTGATCCCATTACTGGATACATGTTCCCGTTACTGATATGGATATTCCCGATACTGGACATGATATGGATATTCCCGATACTGGACATGATATGGATATTCCCGTTACTGGACATAAGTGCTGTTGATATGCGATGTGTGGAACTAAGTGCCACGTGGATCCAAGCCACGGGGGCCACCTCTAGAATCCCACATCTATTGTTCCCGTTTCCCGTTATATTGTTCCCGTTTCCCGTTATATTGTTCCCGTTTCCTGTTATATTGTGCGATGCTATCAACAGAGCTCAGGTCCAGTAATCATGTTACCCGTACCATGTACTGTAATTGTTCTTATTACATTGTATACTTGACATATCACATATCAGATCATAAAGATAACTTGGGTATGGGGGAGACTTGACGGTTGACTAGATCTTGTCGGGTGGATGTACTGGATCCATATTGAGCTCCCACTGCAGGGGACCGGGTAGTGCTGGCTACCATCTGTTACTCATGTTACATGTTACAGCTCTAGCGGGCTGGCCCTGGTCTCAGCAGCCAGGGATCTGTTTAAGGCCGTTGTCCCGGGTATGCACGGGATACACCCACCCGATAAGAGCTCTTCGACCATAGGTTTCCAATTAACATAATAAAACAGTATACACAATAGTGACGTCGGGAACACTTATTATTTGGTTGCTCTCTCGTTTGGATAATGGTACCCGTAGGCCATGTCCGGATGGGTTCGACTGGGGTGCGGGCTTCAGTATGAACCGCCAGTGGTATGGGACACTGGAAGAGAGTAATTAAAATAGCAGGTGGTACTGATCGCTACTATTGTATAAATGACATGACTTTGACATGACCTGCCTGCTACATGTTTAGTTGTACTGGTGACTGTTCCTGATCATTTATCTGCTATCATGTTACATGTATACATTGCTACTGTTCCTGTTTCCTGTTACACTTTCTTTAGTGCCCTACTACTCATGCACATGTATACTTTGTTACATTACCTGTATATGTTACACTGTATGTAGTGGCATACTATGCATATTCTGCATTGCATATATTACAGACATATGCTCATCTGCATGTTCACCTCTATCACGTCACCACTATCATGTTCATGTCTATTACGTCACCACTAGACAACATTAGTTATTACATAAACTGGACACGACTATAGATATGACCTGATGATAACCGGTTAGGTAGTGATGGTATTAAAAGGTGACCTGTTATTTATTTACACTGCTTTTATGTTTCTCTATTTCTACTGTTTATATATCCTTATTATATGGTATCACTAGTCCAACCTCACGTACTATATATTATTATCGTGTTTGTATTACTATTGTATATATTACTGCCTCCTTCATTTTACCACTCACTAGGTCGCTTTCTGACGACCCTGGGTTTGCATGCCCAGATTGGAGATCCGCTTACCGTAGTATCCGAGAGTACCTTGGAGTCACATCGGAGCTTCCGCATCGGGACTATTCCTAGGTATCTTGGTATTTTATTTTCGTTATCTTATTTGTCTCCATTTTTCATATCTATTATGATCGCTGACCTCTTTCTGCAGGTATTCTTGTACTTATTTCATGCTGGACCTCATATCTATATGGAGGTATTGTACTGTACTGAGGCTTAACGTACGCGTGAGCGTGTTTTCACCTCGCGTATGTACGTCGCCATAACGTCTCCGTATCCTGGGGATCGGGGCGTTACAATGTGGTATCAGAGCCTAGGTTCACACCTGGTGTGGGTAACCACCTGGGTTAATTCCTCGGGCTCTTACCAACAGTACAATCAGGTTCAGATTAACTGATCTGTATCTGAATTTGGGGATTCCAGCAACGAGTACAAGAATACCATGACCTGACGATTCACTCCTTGACTCGCTTATGTTCCTTCCTTCCTTCCAGTTGTCAAGCAAACATCCGATTTCCTTCTCGCTTTCCTTGCATCGTTCTGCTTCCTATCCGTTAGGAACTACCATACTTTTCCATCCCGAGGTCCTTATAGATAGCAGAGTGCGCAGCGGAAGTGTCGTGGACCCATAACTTTTAGGCTTTGGGGTTAGCAATATTGTTCTCACACCTGATTGACATTGCGAGGACGCAATTTTTTGTAAGGTGGGGAGAAATGTAACACCCTGCTCCCCGGTGTACGTATCACCGTATCTGTACGCGATACGACGTACAAAATTTGATTTGACATCTGTAGTATTCCGATTGACCTGATTTCAGTTTCAAAAATCATTTTCTAATATTTTAGATTTTTCAGGATTTTCTGGAATTTTTCTGGATTCTTTTGGAAAATCTCCGTAGTCGGTGTCGACCGATACCGATAACCGGCCTTCCGATTTTTATTTCATAAACGGAGTAGAATTTTGAGAATCCGACTTTACCGTATGTCTTAGAATCACATGAGCCACGTTTGGGTATTTTTGGGATTTTTTTTTCAGAATTTATCGAAATCGGGCCAAACCGGTGTCGCCTGTATCGGCGACATCTTTCGGAATTTTTAATTTGCAAACCGGATTGAGTTTAGACAAACCGTCTTCATATGGCGTCTTAGAATAATATTCTCTATTTTCTGTAATTTTTGGGCACCGTTCGGAGTTGGTCAAATTTTGGGTCAATATAATAATATTATTTATTTCTTTTACTTCTTTTCTTTTCTTTTCTCTTCTTCCCTTATCTTCTTCCCCAAGCCACCGCATCTCCCAACCGCCCTACTGTAGATGACCGACTCTCCCCCTCTTTAAAAATCCCCTCTCTCTCTCTCCTCTATTCTCTCTCTTTCTTCCACTCTCTCACTCCTCTCTCTCTAAACCCTCTCTCTCTACTCTATCTCTCTCTCTCAATTCCCCATCTCTTTCCGATCGGACCCATGGCCACGGTCGGTGGCCGGCGTGCCACCGCCGCTCCCTTGTGGCCCGGCGCCGCTGGCGCCGTGGGCACCCCCGCCCGGCCCGGCGCAACGCCGGTGGCCGGCGCCCCTCCAGGCGCCGCCCCCCTCTTTCCCCTTTTTTTCTTTTTCTTCACCTCCTTCTTCTTCTGTAACCCCTCCATCTCTCTCTATATATCTCTCTCTCTCTCGCGCCTTCTTCCCCAGCCTGACGGCTGCGCCGCCGGCGGCCGGGGCCGCCGCCAGCGGGCCTTCTCCGCCTCCGGCCAGCGGGCGCTGGCCGGCTGGACGCAGATGCGCAGCAGCAGCAAAGCTGCTGCTGTGCTGTTTTCTTTATTGGGTTTGGGTAAAACCCAAACCCAATTACCCCCCCTTATTGGGTAGGTATAGCACCCATTAACCCGGTTAAACCCAATTACCCATTGACTTATATATTGGGTTTGGGTTATCGGATCTAGACCCGACCCGTTAAAAGCCCAAACCCGCATCCAAACCCATTACAGGTAAATTTACAGAAAAACCCCTGCTCACTTTTATTAATTACATTTAAATTATTTTTATTTACATATTTAACCTCTTTTTATTACTTTCAGTATTCGGGCGATATCTGGAGCATCCGGACTCCGATTTGGGCGATTCTGGATTCGTTACGATCGTGGGAACGAGAGCTACAGTCCTGTAGCCAGTTTGTGAGTTTTTCCTTTTATAAAGTATATTGTCCCATGTTTAGTGATATTGATTGATATATCTAGATTATGGATAAAAGATGGTAATAACTAATAATTAACTGGTACTTGTTGGACACTCATTCTAATAGGTGATTCCTATAATATTGTTAGGCCTTTCATGATGTATATAACTGTAGGGAGGTAATCATAGTAACAAGAACTACAGACATAGATAACTCGGACACAGATATCATGTCTATACCGTCACTGACCCACTGACCACTAGGTTCCCATATTAGTGGATACTATTACTTCATGTAGTAGCTCACAATTAGATAACTATCGTCACCTGAATACTGATTCACGATACTCGGTGACACTACATTGTTACTAGACATGCATGCTAGATACCGTTATTTCATGCACTGGTATCATCTTTCCACGGCTACAGTAGTTCACTAGTCATGATAGATTACACAGATTATTGCTACACATAAATAACTACCACATTTCATATTATTATTCTCATCATACTATGGATTCTCGGCATATCACTGTTACACCTGCATGTATGATTTCTTTATTCTTGTCATATGGATCGTTATTCCGATTATCTGTATCCCAGAGTGTCTCCCGTTATATGCTTGTTTCCCGTTACTGATATTGTTGATCCCATTACTGGATACATGTTCCCGTTACTGATATGGATATTCCCGATACTGGACATGATATGGATATTCCCGATACTGGACATGATATGGATATTCCCGTTACTGGACATAAGTGCTGTTGATATGCGATGTGTGGAACTAAGTGCCACGTGGATCCAAGCCACGGGGGCCACCTCTAGAATCCCACATCTATTGTTCCCGTTTCCCATTATATTGTTCCCGTTCCCGTTATATTGTTCCCGTTTCCTGTTATATTGTGCTATGCTATCAACAGAGCTCAGGTCCAGTAATCATGTTACCCGTACCATGTACTGTAATTGTTCTTGTTACATTGTATACTTGACATATCACATATCAGATCATAAAGATAACTTGGGTATGGGGGAGACTTGACGGTTGACTAGATCTTGTCGGGTGGATGTACTGGATCCATATTGAGGTCCCACTGCAGGGGACCGGGTAGTGCTGGCTACCATCTGTTACTCATGTTACATGTTACAGCTCTAGCGGGCTGGACCTGGTCTCAGCAGCCAGGGATCTGTTTAAGGCCGTTGTCCGGGTATGCACGGGATACACCCACCCGATAAGAACTCTTCGACCATAGTTTTCAATTAACATAATAAAACAGTATACACAATAGTGACGTCGGGAACACTTATTATTTGGTTGCTCTCTCGTTTGGATAATGGTACCCGTAGGCCATGTCCGGATGGGTTCGACTGGGGTGCGGGCTTCAGTATGAACCTCCAGTGGTATGGGACACTGGAAGAGAGTAATTAAAATAGTAGGTGGTACTGATCGCTACTATTGTATAAATGACATGACTTTGACATGACCTGCCTGCTACATGTTTAGTTGTACTGGTGACTGTTCCTGATCATTTATCTGCTATCATGTTACATGTATACATTGCTACTGTTCCTGTTTCCTGTTACACTTTCTTTAGTGCCCTACTACTCATGCACATGTATACTTCGTTACATTACCTGGTATATGTTACACTGTATGTAGTGGCATACTATGCATATTCTGCATTGCATATATTACAGACATATGCTCATCTGCATGTTCACCTCTATCACGTCACCACTATCATGTTCATGTCTATTACGTCACCACTAGACAACATTAGTTATTACATAAACTGGACACGACTATAGATATGACCTGATGATAACCAGTTAGGTAGTGATGGTATTAAAAGGTGACCTGTTATTTATTTACACTGCTTTTATGTTTCTCTATTTCTACTGTTTATATATCCTTATTATATGGTATCACTAGTCCAACCTCACGTACTATATATTATTATCGTGTTTGTATTACTATTGTATATATTACTGCCTCCTTCATTTTACCACTCACTAGGTCGCTTTCTGACGACCTGGGTTTGCATGCCCAGATTGGAGATCCGCTTACGTAGTATCCGAGAGTACCTTGGAGTCACATCGGAGCTTCCGCATCGGGACTATTCCTAGGTATCTTGGTATTTTATTTTCGTTATCTTATTTGTCTCCATTTTTCATATCTATTATGATCGCTGACCTCTTTCTGCAGGTATTCTTGTACTTATTTCATGCTGGACCTCATATCTATATGGAGGTATTGTACTGTACTGAGGCTTAACGTACGCGTGAGCGTGTTTTCACCTCGCGTATGTA